>VZRN01002813.1:574557-729925 GCA_013397935.1 Dasyornis broadbenti
TCCCCCCCCGCTCCCCCCCCCCCATGAGCCGCCCCGCTTCCCTGCGGCCGGCCGCCCGCTGCCGCAGCGCCCCGGCCAAGCGCCTCCAGCCCCTGCACGACGGCCCCGCCGAGGAAGCGCCGGCCGCCAAGTGCCCCCGGCTCGCCGAATGCGGCCCCCCGGACTGCCTGAGCGCTCCCGGGTCGCCGTGTGCCCCCGCTTCTCCCGGCGGCGGCGGCGCGGCGGGGCCCCGCCTGATCGCCTCGTACCTGCTGCTGCCGCTGGCCGAGCGGGAGCAGGTGTCCAGGGCGCTGAGCGTCAGCTCGGGCCGGGAGCTGCGCTGCAAGGTGAGCGGGAGCGGAGCGGGTGGGGAGCGAGTCCTCCCGGCGCGTCCGGGGCCAGCCCTGCCCAACATCCTCCCGCTGCTCCCGGCTGGGAACACCCGGCCAGCCCCGGCGGGGTTGGAGCGAGCTGGGTCTCCGGCTTACCTCGGAGCGCCTTTCCCCAAAGGCTGTGGGAATGGTGGTTTGTTTTAGTTTTCCCCCCAAACCTTTCAATATAAAACGAACAGGAAGGGTCTCGGTAGCCGCTTCTGCCTGTCCTGCCGAGCCCTGGCGTCCATTCAGCTCCCTCGTCATTGTTTGGGGAGAGTTGCTACGCGAGCTGCAGCTTTCAACGCCTTTGAGAATGAATTTGGGTTTAATTTCCTCTATACAGGTGTTCCCCCTCAAACACTACCAGGACAAGATCCGACCTTACATTCAGCTGCCATCACACAGAAACATCACCGGGGTTGTTGAAGTTATCCTTGGGGATACCAAGGCCTATGTGTTCTTTGAAAAGGACTTTGGGGACATGCACTCCTACGTAAGGAGCTGCAAGAGGCTGAGGGAAGAGGAGGCTGCCCGGCTGTTCAAGCAGATTGTCTCCGCTGTAGCTCACTGCCACCAGTCAGCCATCGTACTTGGTGACCTCAAGCTCAGGAAATTTGTCTTCTCTAATGAAGAAAGGTAAGTGGCTGTCAGCAGCCAGTCCTGGGGTGAGTGGGGAGGGAGGAATGCCACATCCAGAGACACTAAAAGCGTCCTAGGGAGTGGAATCAGCCCTGTCAGCCGGGCATCACCTGCGAGCAATCGGAGTAGGTCCCCATCACGTGTGGATAGTAGGTCACGGATCTAACCGGTGCGCACTCCCTCTCAGTTAGATCCTGACTGATGAAAGGGAGGAAGCTCGTCGGGAGCTTCCTCTCATTCAGCAGTTCAGTGAAACCCAGTGGCAGACAAAGGGATGATAGTTCGGATGCTCGTTAGCGCCAGAAGATGTCATGTGTGCCACTCATTCAGTGTCAAATGAATAAAAGGCAGAGAGGGAGAGGAGGGAGGCTGAGGTGTTGCGCCGGGAAGAGGAAGCAGCCCTGGCTGGGGGAGCAGGAGTTGTGAGAAGCTGGAGCTCTGGTCCCTCCTCGGGAGAGTTCCCTGGTGACCCACGGTGGAGCTGTAGCAGTTGGGAAGGGTCTCCTTGCTGAACCATTCTGCTGATGAGGGTGATGCTGCTGTGTCCTACAAGGTTTTTATCCCTCCTCCACTGCCGTGCTTTCCATGCCCCCTGTGCCTGTGGATGTGGGCACACACAGGAGGAAGGGTGGGACATGGTTAAACATTGCTTTGGGAGTCCTGCATCAAAGAAAATCACTTTAGTAAAACTTAGCCTAAAGCCTAGGTTCATAGAGGAGATAATAGAATCTAGTTGTTAAATTTGGATTAGAGAAATAATTCACTATTGCCTTGGAGTGTTTGCAGCTCTTGCAGTGCTTCACTGCATGTGGCAGAGTCAGAAACACATTTTTAACCAGCAAAACGGACTCTTGACAAGCTGCTTATCCCATGGAACGTTAAAAAACTAAGTAAAAGCTGTAATGGACTTGTGCTTATTATCATAAAAGTGTAAGGTGATATTACTGAAGCAGAAGAAAAGGGATTTTGTTTGTTTTTTTTTTTTTAACTGAGCTAATGATTCTTCAGGACACCTTTTATGAATATGATAAGAAAATTAACCAGCACTGCCCCTCTGAAACAGAAACAGCCATATGTTGACATGTAAAGAAAGCTATTCCTTTGAAGGAAACTATTGCAGCTTTTCCCTCCCATAAGAAGATGAAACATTTGTTGAAATGTTACGTTGCACACAGTCTCGCTCATTTGGAAATAATGTGTTGCACAGGCGATGTCATGTGCATCACATTTGGCAAGAAGAGGGTTAAGCAATGGCAGGCGACGCGGGCTCTCGCACAGGTGCAGTTTCAGGGCTCCCGCAGCCAATCCCGGGCCCACGGTTCTCGTTGAGTCATATTTTCCGTTTGCAGAACCAATGGGTATTTGCCGAGGTCAGGCTGAGGACAGGCTGCAGCCAACATATCTACACCCCAGCAGGCTGCCAGGCAGTGCAGAGCCCTTCCAGGGCTCGCTGATGGCTTCCCTGCCGATGGGAGCTCCCCTTACCCTCCAAAATAGGAGGCTGGGGTGGACCCATCTTCACCTGGGAGGTGGTGGGTGCAGTGATACGCTCCAGAAGGGCAAAAAGAATAAATTACAAACTAAAATGAAAAATCAAGTAAAAAACTTAGGAAAGGCAATGGTCCCCACCAGTGCAGAGGGGAGCTGGGCTTCGTGGTTTATGGAGTCACGCAGCTGGACACTGTTTGCTCAAAGCCTGAACAGCACATAGTGGTTGCATGCTGCTGTCACCAGTTAATCCCCTGCAGTGGCACTGCTATTTGCATAGGTAGAATGTGGCTTGGTGTTCCTCAAGAGCCTTCTGTGTAGTTAAAATCCCCAGAAAATAAAACAAGCGAGCATCACTGAATGCTGGCCCGATGCACACAGCAGCACTTCTATTACACATGGCCAGGAGTCTGGGCAACTTCTCTGCTGCAAATTAAGAAGTGTTTCCTTTCTCAGTGCCAATGTGAGAGAGCATGGGGTCGTGGCAGGGGCTCACTGTGCTTGCTCATGACTGTGTGTTGCTATTTCTCACCTATGGCTTCCTCTCCTGCCCTCCCTAGGACTCAGCTGCGTCTGGAGAGCCTGGAAGACACACACATCATCAAAGGCGAAGATGATGCACTCTCAGACAAGCACGGCTGCCCGGCCTACGTCAGTCCTGAGATCCTAAACACGACAGGGACTTACTCTGGAAAATCGGCCGATGTGTGGAGTTTGGGAGTGATGCTCTATACCCTGCTGGTGGGACGCTATCCCTTCCATGACTCGGACCCTAGCACTCTGTTTTCCAAAATCCGGCGTGGACAGTTCTGTATTCCAGACCATGTCTCCCCCAAAGCCCGCTGCCTCATCCGCAGCCTCCTACGGCGGGAACCTTCTGAAAGACTCACTGCTCCAGAGATCTTGCTTCACCCTTGGTTTGAGGCAGTCTTGGAGCCTGGATATACAGACCAGGAGACGGGAACTTCGGATCAGATTGTCCCAGAATATCATGGAGACAGTGATGATATCAGTTCTTTCTTCTGCTAACCCTGAAATCTCAAAAACCTTGTCGGTTCTTACCTCCGGCATCTTGGTAGGGTTTCATTTTTCCATGTCTGCAAACTCAACAGCATCTTAAAGTGCCAGTATGGTCAGAAAAGTGACCTTGTCTAAATGAATGCCAACCTGGAGATCTCCACTCCCAAAGTGTACTCAGAGTTCCATCCTCTTGCTCTGCTGGTTGGTCCCACCAGCCCCACAGGACGTGTGCAGCTTTGTGAGAACTGACTGGCTCTTTCTGCCTCCTGCATCCTTCACCGCTGTAACTGGTCGCATCTTGGCTGCAGAGTCTTAGCTCTGGCAGGGTGTGGGATGGAAAGGCAATTCCTTCTGCTTTCCTGCAGTGGTTGCAGAGGTGTGGAGCCCTGGCCACGATGTGTAGGGGCAGAGGGGGTACAAGGTGCGCCTCTACCTAAACAAATCTGACAGAAATGGTTGAAAGGGGAATCGACTTGGCATCCCCCAGCAGCCAGCTCACAAAGCAGCTCTCTGACTGTAAGCACACATTAATGAGGGAAGGAGGTCTTCGCCTACCATGGCCAGCTGTCTGCTTGCTGCTGCTCTTCCAGCTGATCCTGCTTTCAGAGGCGTGCAGCTCTTAGATCCACGTGTACAGATCACTGCTGTGGCTCCTTCTGAAGCAGAAACCAGTGGATCTCCCAGCCGGATCCCCTCCAAATCCATTCGCTGGCCGGGAAAGCATTTTAAATAGACTTAAGCTTCATGTTACCACAGTGTAGCCTATATAACTTTATACCCTCAGCGAGCTTGTGAAGTAGCAGGTCTCGTTAGCTCCGAGTGCCAAAATGTATCTGTTTACCAAACCGTAACACTATCGGCTGGGGCGCCTTCCCCTGGAAAAGGATAAGGGGTGCCTCGTACAGTACCTGTAAACATGGCCGTGTTTTCCAGCCAGCTCAATTCTTAAAAATATCACATCACCTCTTCTTTTGCCCTCCACCCCACAAAAAGTTAGTCTTAAGAGTAAAATCTCCTTGCACCTTTAGTTGATTATTCAGGTATGCTGTCTGCCTCCAGCCCCACCCCCCCTTTCTTTTTGTTTTGTTTTGCATGATTATTCATAGCTTTTCCAATATGTGTGGATAATGAATATATCTAAATCATTAGCTTCCTGGGTTGGGGGTAAGTAAAGCTTAGTCCTGCCTAAAATTTCTGCTTCGTTTCACATGTGTCCAGTGGTTTATGCAGAGATGTCTATTTACCTTAGGCAAGAGCGTGGCTTCTGAAATGGCCGTGAGGTGGGTGATGCATGTTTCAAACACCACCCAGTTTGAGTGAAGTCATTTTATGGGTTAACCCTGGCAGGCTGCAGTCCCACCACGCGTTGCGAGAATACCATGTATACCTCATGGACTGTGTACTTTGTACATACCTTACTGTTTGGGGTTTTGTTTTCTTGTTTTGTTGTACTTTGTCCTAATAAGAGGTGTCAAAGAGCGATTTAATGTGAATTATTGTTGGCAATACTAACTTGACAGAATCATGAGCATTAAGAGCAGAGCGCTCCAGCTCTCCATTGCACTAAACCTCTCATGATTGCTTGACATTTGTATCTGTGATACAGTTTAACCCTTCTATGAAAAACAGTACATTTGTATATATTGGTAGAAAATTCTGCCAGAAAAGCTAAAAACACTATGTCCAATTTGTACATATGTAAATGTCTGTGGAAACCTGGATGATAAAGTCTGACTTGTAGAAAGTTTTAATAAACTTGGTTTCATAAGGTTTGTCCCCATTTCTTGTGGTGTCTCAGGAGGAATGCAGTTCAGTGTGTTTGGTTTCATCTGAAAAAGTAGGGTTTGGCCTCAGAGACTACGAGCTCCTCTATGGTCTATATGTGTGTTCAGTCATGCCTTAGTCTGAACTCCTCCAACTCAGCCTGGGGTTGAATCCCCAGGGAAAGTGAGGACAGGGAATGGATCCTGCGTCCTGTGAGGTGGAAAGGGCTTGGGATGTCCTCAGGACTATGTGAAATGGGATATCCTACTCCTCTGATAAAAAAGGGGGAGAGGAGTTAGAGCTCTGCCTCTGAACTTTAGAACCCCTCTTGCATTTTGGTCCATGCATTTGTTTCCCTGCCTGCCCTGCGAGCCAAAGATGCTGTGGCACAGCAGGGCTGTCATCCTGCACCTGTGTGCCTGGCAATGATGCTCCAGCCAGTGGAAAATCAGATCTCGGATGTCTAAAAGTGAGCAGCCAGAAGCAGAGGCAGCAGCCAAGAGCATTGGTATTACAGGGAGCTGGAGCTTGTGGGCAGAGGCTTGACCCTGCTGCTGGGAGGCAGCGCAGAGGCTGCATGCTGCACTCATTAAAAATGAAGGGAAAGATTATTAGAGCTGCTTTTCTTTGTGGTGAGAAGAGAGAAGTATAAATAGCTGCAGTATCAAGGTTAGAGAATGTGCTTTCCTGAAAGAGATCAAGCCACCCTTGCAATCCACCCGGAGCGGTGAGATCATCGCTCACAAGTGGAAAGGAGGAGGAAGAGAGTCTTGATTTTTATTTATACTTTGCCTCATGTTTAACTTTGTCCTTTTGCTTGAAATTTGTTCAGCGGAGCAACTGCTTCCAGGCAGCTCCTTGATCAGGAGGAACTTTATAAACGGTTTTACTTTTAGAAGGGGAGTGGAAAGCAAAAAGGAGGGAACAGGGACCTGGTCAGTGATAAAGCAAAGTGCACTGACTTTCATTAGGTACCTTGACTCCCACTCTGAGAAGCCAGTGATCTGTGCAGTAAGCATATTTTCTTAGCACTTGCTGAGTGAATGTCAGACACCAAAATATCTCAAGTTACTTTACTGATGTTATTCTTGCAAGACTTGTAAAATTACATGCACTGCATAGCCTGGCTGATTAAATTACCCCCTACCCTACCATGCTTTCAGGCTTGGACAGAAGCCCTGCTGCATCCTTTCAAAACAACTGCAGGAGGCTCGTATTTTAGTGAAACCTCAAAAACTTCCAAAACACTTTCCCCCCCTCCCCTTGCAGTTAAGTCACCCTTAGTAGGTGAACGTGTAGGTCATCCCGTGACTTTATTTCACATGAGTTATGCTGCAGAGCAATTAAAATAAATGCCAAATTGTAGTAACATCTGCAAACAGCCTCTGTATTGCTTTAGGGATTATAATGCAACATCCGTTTGTACAGCAGAATAAATTGCTATTGCTTCGTTACCCCATCGTTTGTATTATTGTATACAAAGTTTCAGAGCGTGTTGAAAGAACCAGCATATTAAGTGATTAAACTTTGATGGTGGGTGTGAGAACTTTGATTTATGCAATGCACACATTTCTTTTTGAGGGAGTCATAATTTGTCTATTTTTAAATGGTCCTTTTGGCTGAGGGCCACATGAATCTCTTACGTATTTTGCAGACCTGGTCACCATTTTCACCTTGAAATTGCCCTCTCTGAAAAGTGCTGGGACCTTTCAGTCTTTCTCTGTTGCTGCTAAAAACACAGGAAAAGTTGAGGTTTTTCACAACATCCTGGTCTCCATCCTAAGCTGGCATTGAACCACCTCCCCGTCAGGATAGATCTTACATCCTAAATATGTATTTTTATCATCTCTCAATACTTAGCTGCATTTTAGGCACCAGTTCAATAACTTTCCTTTGAAGTAGCACAGCAGAATTTATAAACCAGCTTCCTCTGAAAGTGCCAGGTAAAACAGCCAGCTCAGCAAGCTCAGGTTTAAGGTCAACATCTCTGCCAAGCAGGTGATACTGCTGAGGTTATTTGCAGCTAAAAAGGACTGGTAGAAGTTCAGCTCTACCTGTGCTAAACAGTGCCCTGATTTTAGAGAACACCTTCCAATCAGGCAAAAGCTCTTCTGCATCAATGTAGTGTTTATGAAAGAAAAGGGTTATTTTACAGATGTACAAGAGGAAGATTCATTGCCCTTGGCTGGATCACAAAGCCAGTGCAGTGCTTTCCTCTAGCTCTGCTTTAATGCAGAGGGCAGGCAGATAACCCGAGAAACACACTTTATTCCAGCAGTGCTGAGTGCACTCTGTCAAGCAATTCTCTACAGATTATCTCTTTATACAAACCCAGATTTTTCCCTACCTTTTTCATGCTTTTGCTTTCTGTCAGGAAAAAGCCCAGCATTCAGCATTATGGCAGTGCACAGATTTAGCAGCACAAAGAAATATCCTATGCAAATACTTCTTACAAAGATATTTTTCTAGCAAGCATTGAGAAGAATAACTTGACATACGACCACAGTCTGACATAGTCCCTTGCAAAAAATGGCTTTGTTAAATGCAGCGTCTCACAAATATTGTTGATAAAAGTAACGTGAAATTTGCAACAGTTCTTGCCATGATTCCTCCACAGTTTCCAAAATCCTTTTCTCCAAGTGAAATCCAGAGTTCAGATTTCAGACAGAATCAACTTTTGTTGCAGCAAAATGACAAATCCTTCAGGATATGAGTTCACAGCAGCATCTTTTTTTTTTTCTTTTTGTGAAGCCAGCTATTTAGAAAATGCCTTAAAGAAAACTCATTAGTTTTCATTGCCCTGCATGTATTTATTTACATTATTTAACCAGCTAAACAAGCTAATGTGCTGCACTTCATTTCCTAATTTGGCTTTGAAACTGGAGAAGCCGAAGTATCAATTACATTCTGTCAAATGCAAACATTAACATA
The DNA here is from genome assembly GCA_013397935.1 of Dasyornis broadbenti. Taxonomy (NCBI): domain Eukaryota; kingdom Metazoa; phylum Chordata; class Aves; order Passeriformes; family Dasyornithidae; genus Dasyornis; species Dasyornis broadbenti. The sequence goes on from VZRN01002813.1 coordinate 582,753, forward strand.
ACTGTATGAAGCAATCATGTTTCTAACAACAGCAAGCACTGCCCAGAGGACCAAAATAAATAAAATTCATGGAGCAAGAGGTAACGCTTTTCTTTAAGGCAGGATTAGGGCTAGCGAGCGCTAGGGCGCTTCCCTCTGCGGGGCCGTTTGTCTCGCAGGGCTGTGGAGGCTGCTCCTGCACTGAGTTGGAGGTGATTAATAAGGCACTTGCTCACCAAGGGCACGGTCTCATCACGGCGGGTGTGGATTTCTGCATGCAACTCCCACTGTTATTAATGGTTAATTAATGTGTAATTTGCAGAAAGAGATGAAACTGGGACCTCGGCGGTGTGTTGTGAGCACACACATGGGCTTATCATTCGAAGAAATATCAGGGTGACACGAAGGGTGGATGACAGAAAATAAGTGTGGCATGAATCAGCTGCCCCATGTTTATGATACGGCGCTGTTGTGGGAAAACATTCACCTCCATCAACTACCGTCTCCTGCCAACAACAAAAGTTGAGTTTGATAAATTATTAGTGGAGATGTTCTCAGTGGCTTTGCTTAGATTTTACTCCTCTTGCGCAAATTGCAGATTAGGAAAGGATTAAGTAACAACAGTGTGGCTAAAGTATTACACATCACGCTGGCAATTAGCCAAAGAATGTAGCATGCAAAAGCTGACATTGCCTAAGAAATCAAATATAGCTCCAGTCACCACAGAAAATGACTCTTCCCCACCACCCAAGGTAGTTGCTCAGTTTCTTTCCTGTCTCACACAGAGCTTTGCACCAGCAAAATGTTCAGTACAGAACTTTATTTTTCTTTTAATGATTTTTTAAAAATTTTTTTAAATTTTTTTTTTTATTTTTAACTTTTCTTAGCTTCCTGGTAGTGAAAAAGCCATAAACATTTAGATGAATCACAGAAACCATAAATGTAATTGAGTGTAAAGCCATTGTTGGGCCCTGTGATAACATCCCTGTCAAGTCTCAACTTGTCAGATTTGTAGTCTTGCTGAGGCTAAAATACCGCAAGTTTCCTTTGCTGTACTAGCAACTGGAGACAAAATACCCACATAATTTGGGGCAAAAGGCTGTGCCAGACTGGCACACCTAATGACAATGACTTTGCAGATGGGCAGTGGGATACCTGGTGTGAGCAAGTGTTTCCCTCAGTGAGTAAAGGCAGTAGAATTGGGCTCACAAAATTCAGCCAGCAGCCTCTGTTGCAAAGCAGGGGGTCAATGACCCTCAAACATCAGGTGAAAATGTAAAACCCACTTGGTGCATGTACGAAAGTTTTGGCCGACAAAAATGGTGGCGACCTCTGCTCTTGCCCATCCTCATGCCTGTGCCCAAGCTGCCTGGATCTGGGGGAAGGCAGGATGTTGTCAGGCCAAGAGGTCCATGTAGCCCCAGGAGAAACACGTGCAGATGCCTGATGCCTACAGATGTGCATGGGAGTATGGCAGGTGCCCATCAGGCACCCCCTGGAACACAGGGACACATAGTACCTAAAGGGGACCTATGGGAAAGATGGAGAGGGACTCACCAGGGACTGTAGTGATAGGACAAGTAAGGTTCTAGGCTGAAAGAGGGTTGATTTGGTTGGGAAGAAATTCTTTACTGTGAGTGTAGTGAGACATGGGAACAGGTTGTCCAGAGAAGCTGTGGATGCCCCAAACCTGTTCAGGGCCTGGTTGGATCTGAGCTGCATGGTCTAGTGGAAGGTGTCCCTGCCTGTGGTGGGGGGTTGGAACTATGTGGTCTTTAAGGTCCCTTCCTTCCAAACCCAAAGCATTCCATGATTCTGTGACACTACAGCCCACTGATGCCCACCTTTAAGAATCCTCCAAGGACCTTCCTATGATTGGAAGCCTTGCTTGGCCCTTGCTTTGACTCTATCTGTACTTTGAGGTCTCAAAATCCTGCAGCAATGAATTCCATAGCAGAGCTTGGCACTGCTTCAATTAATTACTTTGCTTGGAAGGGGAATATTCTTCAAACAACAGCAATATGACTGGAATGACTGAAGAGGAGCAGCTGGCCCAGTTTTGGAGGATCTTTTTGCTGCCCTCTCTCCCCATCAGAGCCAAAGGTGACGCTGTGCTCTGCACAGGCCAGTAGCCTTCAGAGGCAGCCACAGTGCCTGGAGTGGCGGGGACTTGAGCCCAGCGGACAGAAAGGCTTAATCAGCGAACTCATGGGATTCTTTATCATGGGTCTTGTGATCCTTGATATGTAAGGGCTCTGTCTGCTGAGGGCAATGATCTCCAAGAGATTTCAGATTTTCATGTGAGGAAGAACAGGCAAATGGCTGGTTTCTCTGTTGCAAAGAGGGATTTGAAAGGATGTGTCCCATGAACTCTTTGGACTATTCTCTACTTGTTACTACTGTCCCAGCCAGATGCTCTATGCTGCAAAGGCACGCTTGACTGGCTACCTCATTACAGCAGGCAGAGTTTTGTCCTTTCATCTGAGCAGCTGGCAAAACAATAAATTAAAAAATAAGGCAAAGTCAGCAAATAGTTTTCTTTCCCCATGTGCAAGGTTAGAGGAACTACTCCCCCTCCTCCAGAATGACTTCCTGACTTAGTAACATTTTTCTCAATCTCCTCTTCTTCTTTTTTTCTGGGCACATGGGGAAAAGCAGGATTTGTGTTTTGGATGGAGAGGGAGCGCCTTTGCTTGCTGTGCTGTGGCTCAAGCTCTTCATGCCTGTGTGGCAACCACAGCCAAAGCCGTAAGGAATCTCCCTTCAGCAAGGGGCAGGGGTGGCTTTGAAGGGAGAGTGCTTTTGTCATGTCAGGATGGGGCCTGGACTTCAGATAGGAGGTACCCTGCTGCCTGCAGGCTCCTCAGGCAAGCCTTGCTGCCTGCAGACAGACAGTACCGTCAGTATTAGCTACTGGCAGGAGATAGTCCATCCTGGGATCTCTAGTTGTGCTGGAGAGGAGATGCTCCATGAGGAGTCGCATCCAGCTTCAGTCCCCAGCACTGGGCATGGCTCTGGGTTGCTGGGTTTTAGCTGCCAGGTGCAGGCAGGGCTGTTCAGCAGGCGCCGTGGGCTGAGCTGCTGACCCGGGGCTGGCCCGTGATGCACATCCTGCTCACGCATGTGGGCATGAGTCAGAGCCTGAACGGAAAAGGCCTCACCCAGTGACAAGGCAGAGTGGTGCAGGGAGCTTGGGCTGTGTGCTGAAGGAGGAGATTGCTTATTACAGACAACTGCCTCCCTCTGCAAAATCCCTGCACCTGCGGCACAGGGAAAGGGGTTTGGAGCTAATCAGGTCTCCCACCTCATTGTCAGAGCTTCAATGGAACCGCTACAGGATGGGTTTGTCAAGGTGGCTCAGTGCCTGCCTTCAGCATCTGTGACCTTAGAACTGAAGGAGCTGCTGGGGGCTCCCAGCACACACATCCCAAGCCACACTTGAAATACTCACAGTGAGAAGGCACAGCAAGGTTGATCAGACCTACATCCATTCCCCTCTGCTCTCGTGAGACCCCACTTGAAATACTATATTGAGCTTTGGGCCCCCCAACATAAGAAGGACATGGACCTGCTAAAGCAATTCCAGAGGATGGTCCTGAAAATGACAGAGGACTGGAGAACTTCTACAGGCTGAGAGAGCTGGGGCTGTTCAGCCTGGAGAAGAGACGGCTCTGGAGAGACCTTGCAGCATCTTCCTCTACCTAAAGGGGGCCTTACAGGAAATATGGGGAGGGACTCTTTGTCGGGGAGTGTAGTGACAGGACAGGGGGGAACGGTTTTAAATTGAAAAAGGGTAGATTTAGATTAGATATTAGGGACAAAATCTTTACTGTGAAGCTCGAGAAGCACTGGAACAGGTTGCTCAGAGAAACTCTGGATGCCCCATTCCTGGCAGTGTTCAAGGCCAGATTGGATGAGACTTTGAGCCACCTTGTCTAGTGGAAGGTGTCCCTGCCCATGTCAGGGGGGTTGGAACAAGATGATTCTTAAGGTCCCTGTCAATACAAACCATTCCATTATTCTATGCTGTGCAGAGGCCTCTAGAAAAGCAATACAATCTTTATGTCTCTTCTTCCCATCACCTTGATCTCAGTCTTGCCGTCTTCAGCACCTGCCACCTGCCCTTTACCCAGGTGCTAATCTTGCTTGGGCACTGGGACAGCTGAGCGATGGTTGAGCCACCCACTTGCTCCTCACTGCTTTTCCAGGAAACAGGTGTCCAGGTCTTTTGACCCTTGCAAATGATTGCATTTAATTATTTCTGGAAATTTTCCACTATGGTTTTATAGTAATTCTTCCAGAAATCTGGTTCATCTTTGCTAGGAAGCCACTGTATGTCTCAAGGAAAGGTCAGGATGAATCATTTTGGAAAGCATGCCAGCTGCAATGGACTCCCAGCACTGGGGGAGTGGAAGCATGTCCATGGTTTGCCACTTGAACACAAAGCCCTGAACACCCCCAGATCTTCTCAGAGTCAATGGGATGACTTGCATAGAGTAGCAGATGCTGGGTATGACTGTAGGCAGTTCAAAAGCTAGTGGTAGATGGGTCACAGCAGTAGATGGTCTCACAGCTGTGGCTTTAAAGGGTTTATTGATTCATTTGGAAACAACTAGCATGAGTGACGTTGTAACAGACAGGATTATTTAGTCTCACCACATGCCAAACATAGAAAACGTACAGTTCAGCACTGTGATTCTTCCAGTGATCGTCACATAAAACACCCAACAGGATAAGCCACCAGTGGACTGGAAATGCACTTTCCTTATATATGTTAGCAGCTAGCAAGGGATGTGGGTTGTCCTCAAAAACAATGAGAGAAGTTCTTCAGTTAAAGATCTAATGGGGAGGAGTTGTGAAGCAATCAACCAAACCAAAAAAAGTATGTGGATAGTGATACAGCCTTGATCCCGACTGCCACAGCCATTCAAAAGAAGGAAAAAAGAAATCACTCTGAGTGTGTATAGAAAATGCATGCTCGGAAATGACACAAAACCAGCTTCTCATCTCATATCTGCTTCTATGCTGGGCAGCCTGAGGGAGCTGGAACTTTCCTTTGTGGTCCAGCTGAGGATGCTCTTGGTGACAAGGACACACAGCATGAATCCAGTGGAGCCATCTCAAAACCCAGTTGCTCCTCCTTTGCTAGAAAAGTGCCAAAAAATGCCAAGGAGTTACAGAAGCAAAGACAACCAGGGATGGGAGCGACCAGCAGGGCACTGAGCTCTCTGCTGTGAGCCCATGTGGGTTCTACCCCATTGGTGCGAATTTGAGAGGCTTCACTCAAACCAGATGCCTCTGAGCAAGTAGAGAGCTGCAATTAAACCCTGGCAGCCTCACCAAGTCTTCTGCAGGGATGATCCAGTTTCCATGCTTGGGGTATCTGGTTCCACAAGCAAAAAATCCCCACCCAGATCGTAAGGGTGTATCTAGAAGTTTTGCTCTGACATGTGCTATAATGCAGCTACATTCAGGATATACTCAGGAATTTTGCTCTGGCATAAATTACAACACAACCACTGTAATCTGGAGCAAATCAGGCTTGGCCTGCCCACTGCGATGCCACCCTTCTGGGTCAAACCTAGAGAGCCAAACTCAGCGTTCACCCATCAGAGCCTAAGGAGCAAACCAGGGAGAAATTCTCCAGTGCATGCAACATTCCAGTGTAAATCAATGGGAACTGTAGAGTCTGGCCTGAAGTCAGGATTTCAGGATTTGACCCAATTTAACCTTGGCATAGTTGCCCAACTCCAATTTCTACTTTTTTTTTTTTTTTTTTTTTTTTTTTTTTTTTTTTTTTTTGTGAGGCTCAACAATTAACTTTCAAAACAACTTAAAAAAAACAAAATAAGGCAGCTGGGGTTCAGAAGGGCTGTGCTAGCCAGCAGGGTTTTGTTAAAGTTACTTCCACTACTATGGTATTTGTTGGTGTCAGCATTTTGTGCAAAGTAAAGTACCACTCCAGGCTCTCTGTCCAGGGCAGAGCCATATGAGCTGGGGGCAGAAGTTGTGACTCTTCTCATACTTGACACAGATGGGAAGTTCCTTTTACTGAGTTCAGCTGCTGGGTTTTTTTTTACTCACTGGAGTGAAATTCAGCCACATGCAAAATGCAAGAACTGCTCTAGTCTCAGATCCAATGAGTCCCAATGTGGACGGTTTATTGGAGAGGCTTTGGGGAAAAAAGGGGTGAGATAAGAAGATGGGAAGAAGAAGGACAGGATTACAAACTCACAGAGCACTGAACTCTCTGTCCTTTCTGTCCTTTCTGTCCTTTCTTGCTTCTGTGCAAGGAAAGGGTGCTTTTCCCCATGCTATTTTCAGGAATCTCTTTTGAAGAGCTGATACAGATATAAAGATCTCTTTTTCTGTTTACCATGTGGGTGGACAACAAAAGGCATCATCTCAGTCTTAAAGATTTTATTGTTTTAATTACTCCACTGCATCTTGGAATGTACTGTACCACGTGTTAGTATATTTCGTAGAGCACAGGGGATGCCAACACTATTGGAGTTTGATGACATTTTGTTTCAAGTTTCAGACCCTGACTTGTAAACAGGCACTGTGCAGTCCCGTGGGTCCAGATCCAACCTCAGCAGTGGGGATGGGTGTCTGGTTGTGGCTACTGCGATGGGAAGGATGCGCCCAGGACTGTGGAGTCCCTACAGCCCTGTTGTGCCCATGGAAGGACTGGAAGAGATCACTCACCAAATACTATCATGGGCAAAACAGACTCAAATTGGAGATATTAACTGAATTTACTACTAACAAAATCAGAGCAAGATAATGAGAAGTAAAATAAATCTTGAAAACATCTTTCCCCCACCCCTACCTCCATCCCAAGTTCTACCTCCTGCCCTTCAGTGGCACAGGGAGATGGGAATGGGGTATGATCAGTTCATCACAGGTTGTTTCTGTCACTACTCAGGGAGAAGAGTCTTTCCCCTGCTCCAGCATGGGGTCCCTCCCATGGGAGACTGTCCTCCATGAACTTCTCCAACGTGAGTCCATCCCATGGGTAACAGTTCTCCACAAATGGCTGCAATGTAGGTCACTCTTCTACAGGGTGCAGTCCTTCAGGAACAGGCTCCTCCAGCGTGGGTCCCCCACAGGATCACAAATCCTACCAGGAAACCTACTCCAGAGTGTCTCCTCTCTCCAGGGGTCCACAGGTCCCTGACTACAGGTCATGAGTTTCTCACAGGGTCACAGCCCTTTTTTGGGCATTCCCCTGTTCCAGCCTGGGTCTCCTCGATGGGCTGCAGGTGAATCTCTGCATCCCTGTGGATTTCCATGCACTGTGGGGGCACAGCTGCCTCACCATGGGCTGCACCACGGGCTGCAGAAGAATCCCAGCTCTGGTGCCAGGTCCTGCCTCGCCTCCACTGACTGTGGTGTCTGCAGGGCCGTTCCTCTCACGTGTTCTCACCTTGCTCTTCTCTGGCTGCAGTTACAGCTGTGCAATAACATTTTTCCTTCTTAAATATGTTATCACAGAGGTGTTACTAACATTCCTGAATGGCTCAGCCTTGGCCAGCAGCGATTCCATCCTGGACCCATCTGGCACTGGCTCTGCTCGACATTGGAAAAAACTTCTGGCAGCTTCTCCCAACAGCCATCCCTGAAGCCTGCCCTCCCACTACCAAAATCTGGTCACAGCCCATCAGGCAAATCCAAGTATATTTTCAGGGAAAAGCATATTTTCAGGTTTTATTTTCCCTGGGGCAAGCACATGAATAATTTCTTTTGGTTTTAGAATAAAATCAGCAGGATGGCCAGTGGCACGGTGTTAAGTAGGAGTGGGTTTTAATCCATTTAAGTGCTTTGATTAGTTTTTGTTCAGAACTCCCTTCCCTTCACTGCAGATGAATCTGAATAGCTCCTTAGTACTTTAAAACAGCTTCTGAGATTTAGACTTAGGGTCTGAATTTCTTTTTGCTCCCAAAAACATCTTCAAAGCTTATTTCCAGCAATGAGACATGCTCTGGGCTCTTCAGCTGCAGCTTCACTTGCAAATGACTGTGAAAATAAGAGAAACATGGCCATTTTTGAAAGTAAAACCAGCCCGTGGAGATTTAAGAGGCATGGGAACACCTATATTCAGCACCATGAGATGTTTTGGCACTGGAAATGTTGCATTATGTTAGGGTGTGTGTTGGCACAAGATGTACTGGAGAACCCACCAGTGTTTTGGCAGGGGGAGGAAGAATGAGGATGTGGAGGGGAGACCTGGACGGGAACAACTGTGGGGATTTTCCAGGTGATGCCAGGAGTGCCTGGAATGCTGGTTCTGTTTTATAATTGTGCAGGTGATGCCAGGCCATTGGCCAGTTTGCTTCTGCTGCCCCTTGCCTCAATAAGTGACTGCAGCTCAGCCTCCTGGATTATTCAGACTGGGGATGGGAGAAAAAGGGGTGGTGAAGCATGTGCTTGCATGACTCTGAGGGTACACCCAGTCTAATGAAAGCAAAGAAGCACCCTAGGACTCACTTGTTGGGCCTTCAAACATGCACAGACAATGGGAGGTGTTCAGTAATAGTGAAAATCTCAGATTTGTGTAGGAACTTTTTACATTTAGCCTTTTACTCCCCTTCCTAGCCTGGCCTGTGACTCAACACCGTTGCACATGACAGCATAACCCCAGGCTCACAATCATCCTCCAGATATTACGACTGTCAGGCAAACAGATTGTTCACACCATCCTATGCTGGGCTGAAAGGATTACAATATAGATTAGGATCAGGATTGCCTTCCTAACGTTCTCAGCCTCAAAACAGGTGTAAGGGAAAAACACATGAGGGAAATTATTTGTCAGTGGAGAATCTCTCCAGGAGGAATTGTTAGATAAACACTAACTGGAGATTGGGATCAGGCAGCTGCTGAGTTGGGCTTTTCCCACTCGGAGGTAGCCTGAGAATAGCATTACAGGCTGCAGGCCCATACAAAGCAAAAATGCTGTTGTATGCATGCATGAAGGACCTGTGTGCACTCACACACTGAGCCCTGAGAGGCTCTGGTAAAAGGCAATAAAATGATAGAATCATAGAATCACCGAATGGTTTGGGTTGGCAGGGACCTTAAATATTATCTGGTTCCAATAAGGACAGGGACACCTTCCACTAGACTAGGTGGCTCAAAGCCCCATCCAACCTGGCCTTGAGCACTATCAGGGATGGGACACTCACAACCTTTCTGGGAAATCATTTTCACTGTCTCACTATCCTCACAGTAAAGAATTTCTTCCTTACGTCCAATCTAAACATACCTGCTTTCAGTTTAAAATCTTTCCCCCTTATCCTATCACTACATGCCATTATAAGAAGTTCCCCTCCAGCTCTCTTGTAGCCCCTTTAGGTTCTGGAAGGTGCTATAAGGTCTCTCCAGAGTCTTCTCTTTTCCGGGCTGAACAGCCCCAACTCTCTCAACTTGTCAGCCTGGAAAGAGAACTGAACTCACTCCTTTGCCAGTACAGTGAACAATATGTGATACATGCTATTGGAGGTGAGTTTAAAAAAGGAGTGAAAAACATGACTGCAGAGTGAGATTCTAAGGACTCACTCATATATACAGGCTCCTGCTCAGGTAGTCCTGAATGTGTTGAGATTGTTTGAGAACTGCAGATGCAAAGAAAGAGCCACAGGCCCAGTCAGTATGTATTGCCAGGAACCTGGTATCTTTGTTACAGAGTATTAACTCCAGCCTGCATGTGTGGTATATCAATTTAGATTATTTCCTGTAAATACATCTGAGCTGGAAAGCTCAGGTTGGATTCCGCATGTATTTTTCGCCAGCTTTTTTCAGCTGGATAGAACTTGAGCAAACAGATCATGTGACTTGCCAAAACCACCCAGTGAGTCACTGGCTCAGCCCAGATTAGATCTCAGGAGCTTTCTAGCTTTGATCTAGCCACAAGACCACATGGCCTCTTTCTATAGTCTTTGATGAAAGGCTACATAAACACACATAAGGGAGCTTACTAAATTTTTTTTTGAACTTCTGAAAAATGTTTTGCCCCTGCGGCAAGCAAAATTGGAACAGGCTATAAAAGAGTGCCATGCACGTGTCTGCTGGAGTAAAAAAAGTAACTGTGACAAAGTATATGTCCAAACACTTGAAAGAAAAACTGTGCAAATGACAACAGGATGCTCTGGATAATGGTGCCATGAATATTGTACCTGCCATATGGATCTTTCCACAAGAGCTGGTTACCTTGTAAAGAGACATTCTTGCGTCATCCTTCAGAAAGTATAAACACATTAAGCAATGTTATTCTCTAAAACATCAACACATGAGCTACTTACAATGGACTAAGAAGTCATTGTTGCTTTGAGGATGTATTTGTCCCAAGTGATTCATAACAATCCATGGCACTGTGGCTATGAAGACTTCTGAAGGATGCCTCCACTTCCAGGCAAGTATCCACGGAAACAAGCCCACAAGTTTGCTTTGTTTGCCTTATTTTACCTAGGATAACCTTTTAAGCTGCTTTGTAGACAGCCAGGCTTCCCAGCTGAAGCAGATGTCTATCCCTTCTCGATGCTCGGCTTTGCTTTCTGTACCTGCTGTGCTGCTGACTACTGTGGTCTCTCGTGGAGGAAGGGCAGTGGTTCCCTTTGATGGAGCCAGAGGAAGATGAGGATAGCTTGGTGGCAGTAACTCCTATAGTACAGTACTAACGTGGTTCCAGAGGCAGCTGCCAAGAATTGCTTCCCATGCCTGCCCGCGCCAGGAGATGTGTGGAATGATGAAACTGAAGCTAGCGAAGTGCAGGGCCTGTGTCACCATGACTGGGGATTTGGAGCAGGACCCAAGGGCAGTTCAGATACCCTCACGCTCTCAGGACAGGCAGCTCAGTTAGGCAAAGACTATTTTCTGGTAGTGGAAAGCCAGATCATGACCACCAATGCCAGAAAACTGTTCAGGCCCGTAAATCACCTTTTTTATTTTCTTTCTTCCCCCGCCCCTGCTCTAGCCTCCCTGTCCTTTTGAAATCAGCTCTGAGATTTAGGGAGACATCCTGCAGTGTTTTGGATCCTGTGTAGCCCCCATGGCCACCTGGAATTTAGCTCTCAGTTTTTTGAGAGACCCACGTCATTAGGGTAAACCAGTGTGTGTGTGTCTGTGTCAACACATAACAAAACACATTGTAAGCACCCTGAGCTCAGGAACTAATACGTGCTCTGGCAGGAACACAGCTGTGCCAGCAAGAGCATAGGGTCACAAGCAAAGGCAATATTTTCTCCTGTGGGACTAATAAAGACAAAAGACAAAGCAACTGTTTACTGTGCTATTGAGGGAACTGTTTGGGACACTGAGGGGGGAACACAGCAGATACTGACACATGGTTGTTGAGGCCAGGTAAATGTTCAACCTGAAAAGCACACAGAAACTCAACCTCAAACTGCACACAGGTGTTCTGGGCACTGAGACAAGTGCCTAGCAGAGGCACATTGGAGCAGCTTGTCTGCTGTCCTGCTTTCATGCTGCTGTTAGCTCGTCCTACCTTCTTGATTTGAATCGACTGAACAGCATCCACATGGACTCATACATTCTACTCAGGTCAGTTGTAAAGATGCAGGGTCAAAACCTTTTTGATGCTCTCAGAAACCCAGGACCTCTGTGCTCCTGCACCAGGATGGGCTCTGTATGGCTGCCAAGCTCTAAAAGCCTGCACAGCATTTGTGCCCAGTACCAGCAGGAAATGTCTTCCTTCTGGTACTGCAAGTAACGAGACGTGATTTATGGAGTGAAGTTTCACTTAATAAAACTGGAAATGAGATAATGATGGGTGGCTGAAAAGACCACCACACTGCACAAGAGAACAGGGCATTCAGTCCTCCAGTCACCTCTTCACAGCTCAGAGGAGGAAATCACACCCGGATTTTAATTCATTCTTAGTTGGATCATTTCATGCAGCCAACAGCAGTTCCCCAGAGTTTAAAAAAGTAGGGGTTCATTGCTTAAACTTCAAAGAGCTCTGTCTAGCTCAAAAGAGAGCCTCCTTTTGACAGAAATGTAAGGACTAATCACTCAGTCTAAAAATTAGAAGTTGTTTTTGTACCACAGACCATAATCAAATTAGATTTATCTCATTCAAGTAGATTAGAACACTAATTATCAGTCTGTGTATGCTGTGTGCACAAACATATCTGTGAACATAAACACCCATATGTTTCTGTATTCAGAAATACAAACAAAGTTGAACCCCAAACCCAAGGGGATGTTATGGCTGCCCTGTGTGGGGAGAAGGATCTCCACATCTATGGTGCTGGACAGTCTTCACTTTATCAATGGCTTTTAATGCTTCAGACATCTGGGCTTGTCCATGAAGATGATATCTTGGAGGTGGAGGATTTGGCAAAGCTTGTGGTAGAACAACAGTTAAGCCATAGACAAGAGTATGGCCTGGTAAGACTGGAAGAGATTGCATCAAAGATTGGATTTCTGCCAATGAACATTAGTAGCCATAGGGCAAGGTAAGCCCTTGTGACCTTGTGGTCAAATTTCTAGCTGTAGCCTCTTCGGGAGAAAATCCAAGTGATGCTGGTGCCCTTGGTGAAGTCAGCAGACCTGAAGAACATGTGTCATTGTCAGAAGCGCTGACAGACTTTGTCACTTCTAAGAGACACGGGCTGGTACATCACATTACTTCACTGTGACTGATGGAACTGAGACCTCTGTGGAGCAGCAGAGAGCACCATCCAGGAGACAAAGATCATGAAATTTTTTTAGTAATGACATCACTGAAGGCCTGCTAACCATATTGAGGGTGGGTTAAATACACTCTCTCACTTTGATGTCATTACAACATATTGCCAAGTCTGTTCTTTGGCGTTCTCACTTCATCCAAATTATTGCTAAAATGGCCTTTTTTTTTTTGTGGTCCATGTATGTCTGAGTGATCAAGGTTGTGCTGTGTTTATGTGTTCATACATGTGTGTGTTTGCATAATATTTAAAGCTGTTGCTAGCATAGCTAACTGGGAACATAAATGTAAGATGTGAAGTAGTTAATGAAAACTGGAAAACATCCAAGACTATTCTACCGGGTTTTCAACAAACCATGATATTGTGGAGATGGAAAATAGATATGTGGGGTAAGAAAGAGCCCGCTTTAAAAGAGATGTAGAAAAAGCAATATAACATGAAGAAATGATGTATAAATCAGGCAAAACCCACAGGAAATAGAACAACGATGATGATAAATTACAAGCTAAAACAATGTAAGTGATTGATAAAAGGAAACCAAAGGATTAATAGACTATCAACAGCCAAGAGAGTGAAAGAAATGTGGAAAACATTCACATAATCATGTCAGGAACAATGCTGCTTCTTCTCCCAGACTCATCCCCATGGCTGTATAGATCAATTGCCAAATGCAGATGGTAAAATCACAAACAGTGTTCAAAAAAAAAAAAAAAAGGCTATTTCTATTCTGCATTTGGGAAGGAGATGGATGTTCATCCCTTATGATATTGCAGATGGAATGAGCACATAATTTACCATCTGGAACAATGGAGGATGTGAGGCAGCATCTGCTAAAATTAAACATTTTTACATCATCTGGCCTGGCTATCTTTGTGTCTTAAAGGAGAAGACTAAAATGCTTGGTAAAGACTTATATTTATAAATCCAGGGAAATTCCAAAGACATGGGAGACTGACAGAGTAGCTCTGGGACTTAACAGGTGCAAAAGGGATACTCCAGGGAGCAATATGGTGGTTAGTAGGACAATATCCCTCAACAAAATAATCAAAAGTACATTCAGGCCTCCAACAAGAAGCCATTAGAGGTTAAAAATAAGACCAATGCTAATCAGCAGGGTTTTGTGGAAGGTAAATCTTGTCAAAGAAACCTGCTGCCTTTTTCTTTGGACAGGATTAGAGATCTGGTTCACACAGTATTCTTGGCTTTCTCCACCACATGACAGGTTGATTAACGAGCTCACATTATACAGGATGAATAGGGTATAAGCTAAGAACTGGTCAAGTGACAGATGTAAAAAAGTAGTTATTAATGGGGGATTAATGGGGAAGAAACAGCTCAAGGATGCTTGAGGGGTTGAAGTCAGCCACAGGGAGTTCAGTGTTTCTGTAGCTTCAGTCTGTGTGACTCAAACATCTCCATCCTACAGCAAAGGGTTAGAGATTCTGATGTTACGTATTTGTCTTGGCAAGATCTTGTCTGTTTGTACACCACTAGGATCCATCGAAGCAATTGTGTCCGTTATCCAGGTAGGAATGCAAGAAGGTAACAGAGACAGGCTGCTATTTTAAGAAGCTCTGAGAAGCGGTGGATGCCAAGAAACTAGCTGCTTTCTTAAGGGTCAGTTTGAGTGTGCAATAACAAATTTCTGGCCTAAAAAACCCACAAAGGCCATCAAGCAAATCAGTAGCAGAGCTTGGATAAGAGCTCAGCAGTTGCTGGCTCTGGGCCTGACCCGGGATGACTCACTTATCTAACACATGTTGCATCTTTTCCATGCAGGGAGCAGGCATTGACATCAGCAGGGCCAAAAAGGTCTACTCCCGCTGGCCAGCACTGACTGTATGCTCTCCTCCCAGCACATGCATCAACTTCCACCATCAAATAACTGGAACAGCACTTCATTTAACACCCCCACACCCTGTTACTAAATGTTTGATAGAAGATTAAAGAAACAAGTTTTTGTATGCTAATGTGCTCATCAAGTATTTGCTCCTAATTTATCACTTCACTTGCTTTGTTGTCTTTCCTGACAACTTGACTATTCACAGGAAATGTCACCTTGCAGGATATAATTATGTGACTGTTATACACAGTCGTAGGGAGAAGCTAGATAAGGTAAAATTTATTATATGCATTAGTTTTTTGTTTCTACAGTCAGCAGAGGAAAGCTTGTGTCTCAAAGTTTCCCAGTACCCTGTCAGCAGCAGCTGATACCTGGTTTAATATTGCGGGCTGTCTGTGTCTGCAAGTAAAACCCTGTGTTGTCCTGGGAAGGCTGGAGAGGAAGTGAGAAATCTCTCAGGGATGCGACACTTATGGCAGAGCTGCTCTGTGCTCTCCTTCCAGGTGCTGCTCTGTACCAGGCTGGTGCATGGCAGGGAGAGAAGCAATAGCTATTCCAAAGATGATGGTGAAGAAGTCTTTATAAAAAAAAAAAAAAAANAAAAGAGGTAAAATAACTGGCTTGCAAATATTTCATTATCTGTTGGAAAGCAGCAAAATTAATTTCATTTCCTCTGCAGTGCCTATGCTTGACATAGGAGAGCTGCCAGCTATGACATCTCCCCTAGGATCAACAACCCAGAGAACAGGAATAGCTTACAGCTGGACCTGCTTGGAACTATCATTAAAAAAAAAAAAAAAAAAAAAAAACACAAAAACGTCCAAACTTGATTAAAAGNACCAAAACCTGTGATTTATAACCAAAACACAGGGCAGAAAGTGGCATGCTGGGGTTGCTCTGGAAGAGTAGGGTTCAGAGCAGGGCTCCTATGCCTACCCCACTGATGAATAGGCCATTTCCCATCCCTGAGGAAGGTGAGTCTCTCTGAGTCTGGGGCTGTCATTGGTGCCACTGGGGACAATGGCAGGAGCAAAGGCAATGAAGATGTGGATAGAAATTTCTCCAGGGTGCAGGGGTCCTCAGGGGCAGGGAGCTGAAACTCAGCTTTTGCCTACATTGTGGCTGAGGCAACGATCTCAGATAGCATTCAGGAAGCCTTTCCTGGCTGCAGCCCTTTAACAATATGTGCTGGCATTTGTTTTCATCAGGAATTCTCTATGCTGTAATTACAGCCAATCACCCAGGAAAATCAGCAGAAACTCTAACCCCTCCAGCGGTATGACTGCAGCAAAGCCCAGGTATGCAGCTGGCACAGCCCTTACAGAGGCAATGGTCAGCTTCTCTGGAGGCTCTGGCACTCACCGTGAACATAGTAATAGCCAAAGGTGATGTGTCAGGGCTGGGAGAGCCCCCGGGAGCCTGGGGCTCGAGAGCTGCTGCAGCATTGTGAGTCTCTTCCCCTGTAGAGGTGGGGTGACTGGGCAAGGAGGCTTTGCTGGCATTGTGCACTGGGGGACCAGGGCACTTGCTGAGGTGTCTCCACACCCTCTTTGTTCACTCACCAGATCCTTGGGTGAGGAAAGCCTTATTGTTCCCAGTTATCTTAAAATCACCCCCAACTGGAGCCCCACCCAGTGTGGCAGGAGATGCAGAAAAAATGCACAGATGCACAGTGGGAAAAAATAGCCAGGACTCATTTCTAAAGGGTGGAGATGGAGATCCCCCTTGCTTACAATTAAGATGAAGCTGCAGAATTTGTCCTGTACATCACAACCATGTGCAGCCTCTTCTGATGTGGAGGTGGAGGAGGGGTTGCCATTCTTCTCAGGCTCTTAGACCCCTGAAACATCCATCCCAGTGGATCCAGACAGTTTCAAAGTCTGTCTGCCCCTGAACATCTACTAATAGAGCATAGCACTACTTACCCCTTTCCCCAGAAATTACTTGATTGCTTCTCTTTTCAGAGATTGGCCTGATAGCTCTTAGTTGAATTAAACTCCTCTTTACCTCCTTGGGGCTTGTCCATGTTTGATGAACACTCACATACTGTCCTTCACATGTGGATGGTGAATTTTCCTCCCTCCTCTCAGGTACCTGTTTGTGTGGGAATCACACTTTCCTGGAAGCAGTACACTACAGCCCCTGATACGATACTGAACCTGAAACTAAGTTTAAACACAATCAATGTATATCTCAGTACTGGCTCCTGATTGAGATCATTCACTGTGAGAGTGGGTGGGGATCCTGACTCTGATATTTTTCCTCTAGGCAGAGTTTTACACAAATTTCAAGAGCACCAGATTGATGGGAGAGTCCTGGAGCAGCAGGATTTCTCTGTCTCCATCTGGTGCACAGACACCCCAGTGAGCTGCATGCTAAGACATCTCCTGCCATATCTGTAAATAATACTAATTACTCTGAGCTCCTTCAGAAGCACTAGAATTAGAGGGAATAAGAAACCAGCTCTAAAACTGTCCTTCTGAGGTACTGCAAGCCTGGGTTCATTACATGGTGTTGCTGAGCACAGAAACTCAGCAGCTGAAGCAGCGCTACAAAACCCTGAACACAAAATGCAGCTGTGCCAACAGGGCAGAACTGGCAGCGCTCACCTGGGCTCAGACCTCCCTAAAGCTCCTCAGCAGTAGAGGAGGACATGAAAATGCTCAGTTCTGAACTCACCTGAGGAGTTAAGATTAAAAGGCTTTTTGTGGTGAAGAAGCAGTGGGAAGCAGAGGCTCTTGGGAAGGCTGCAGAATGAGCAGCCCTGGAGCCAACAGCAGCCCCCAATATTGCAGCCACAGGAAGGGGCTCACATGAATGTGGGCTCCATAGCTGAGCTATAAGATCAGGAATTTCTCAGGAGCAATAGCTCAATGAAATCCATGAATTGATATGGAGAATGCAATCAGTGCCTTGGGAGGCTGTGAGTAGGCCAGCAGCAGCCAAGGCTGTGATGCTGAATGCAGGAAGCTCTATTACTGCTAATACCAAGTTGTGTTATTTTTCCAGATTGCTTGATGCTGCTTTTTTTGTTTATCATAGAGAGAGAGAAAAAAAAAATTAACGATTTTTAAAGGACATGACAAAAAGCAAATATCTTCCCTTTTTTCTTTTATAAAATATATAATTTGCAATATTAAACTAATGCCTACGGCAAAATATCATTCTCATTCATGCATGGGTCAGGCACAAATCAACTTCATTTATGCCCAAGCACTAAGACTAATTTAGGTTTGTGCAGCTGCAAACTTGTCACTCTCTGCCTCAGCCACATGCATTAGCCATGGGCTCTCCTCACCAGTGACAAGTCTTCGTGCCCTGGTCAGTCCTGTGGTGTTGACCATAGCAAAGAAATAGCTGGGAGAGCTCCACGGGTGAGTGTGGCAGCCTGCACCCAGCTCTGGCTGCAGGCAGGTGGTTACACACTGACCCAGTTGCTCTAACGTGGGCATGTCCAGCCCGCAGTGGCTGGAGCTGCAGCAGGGGATCGATGCAGGGCCGGAGTACATCTGTGCCATGACACAGGGTTCAGCATGGGGCTGCCCGAGGTAATGAGACCCAGCTGGCACGGCCACAGGGCACAGCCAGGGTCTGTCTAGGTCCAGGTTGGAGAAGCCAGGCTGTATTTACACAGCGCTGCCTACAAGCTCCAAAGCCCCTGCTCATGGCAGCTACAGCCTGATTTGTCTAGACTACATCTGGACTTGAGCTGGCTCCTGGCCAGCTCAAATGAATCTTTCAACACCATGCTTCTCACGTGTCCAACTCTGGGATTAGGAGGGGCAGTGAGAGCTCCCATCTATCTCCATCAGCATCTGCATCAGCTAATGCAGTCAGTCCCATACATGTTGATAATATATCCTGAATTCGCAACTTTTGAAGCAGGCACTTCTTGTTTTGCATTTGCAGGTCATGCAAGTGTCCTTGCCCCTGACTGGTATTCCTTGGCTAATCTGCAACATAAATACTAACAGTATGAAATATAAATATATATATTTTCTAGCAGCCAAGCCCAAATTGAATGAAGTCCATAGAGAGGCATAGACAGTCTTCACTGGTTTTACAATGGGACATTTATTTTTGCTCTGACTAAAAAGATAATTGTCATCAAACATGAAATTTTCAGGTCATAGTTGACTCTCAGGCTATGTCCATATTAGTATATTAAGCAGCACACGTTCCTGGGCTCTGATACACAGGCATTCATGGTATTGAGTAGTTAAAATGTTCCATTATACAATGCTGAATGGTGTTAACCAGCAGGCTTCCAAACAATTCCAAAGCATTGGGAGTCCATACAGGCTACTCAGCTCTCAATGAACAAGTTGGATATGGCTGCTCTGTCTTGATGGATAAGGGAATTTAACTGCACAGATGTGCCAGCTGGCCTCAGGGCCAGAAATGGTCCCAGGAACACTTATTTTAGCGGTATAGACATGGCCTTTGGTGGTGACCACGTATTTAAGTCTGTGTAAACAGGCAATTAAGATTGCGTAATTGTTGCTTGGACTAATTGCATATGCCAGGTCTTTACAAGAGGGTGGGTGCTCAACACCCAATATGTACCTTTAAAAAAAAAGAAAGCAGAAGTAATTGTGCATGATAAACACTTGAGAACCTGGCTCGTCTGTTTTAAAGCTGGCAGAATTCAATAGGACTAGTTGAATTTGCTATTTCCATGGTGATTTGGGTTGGGATTTTTTTGTTTGCTTGTTTTATATTTATTGCAGTTTCTGAAATTTGTGGCTTGTTGTGGCTGGCCAGATGGATGTGAGAGTAAAGAAATTGGCTACTCAACTATTTTTTCAGAGAAAAGTGCCAAGCTAGAAGGTGGACTCCTTGAGAGTCCAGGAGGGAAAAAGAACAGAAATGGTTAAAAATGGAGGATTGGGGATGAGGCTATTGATCTCTGGTCCACAGCACTAAAAACATAGCAGCAGGTGATTTAAACTGATTATTTGAATAGTGCTAATTAGCACTATAACAAAAACCTTATTTTTTTCCCACTGAGGATCATAATGGGATTTCTTTTTCTATTAGCAAAATATGCCTTTTTCATATTTTTCAGCTTATTACATTCCCTACTGCCCTTTAATTCATGTCAGATTAATAACAAGGAAGATTTCAAATGCAACTTGATTCATTTTAGCATGTACTCTCTTGATCAGCCTGGTTACTTGGGGACTACATTCCTCAAACCCTTTCCTGCTGTGTTGGTCATTCCACACAACCCCTGGACCAGGATATATCCTGGATTGCAGTGAGTTTCTGTCAGACTCATGAACTCACTTGTAATTGCAGACACTCCACTTAGGGTTTTGAGCCCTTTCATTGGGCATCATGGTGTTAGTGTCAAATTTTTGAAAGTGTTCTTCAGTTCCATTTGGCTCTAGTTTAGGTATGCGGGTAAGTTTACGGGTTTTCTGATTCAGTTTACCTGTTTGCAAAATGAATATAATACTTATTAATTAATCATTAAGAAAATCTTATTCTGTGTAAAGATCCCTTTTTTTTTACCTCCCTGTAGGATTTCAGAACCTCTTGTAAATGTTGCAAATAGTTCCCAGAGGTCACTTTATCTGCTGTTGAAGTACTGCCAGCTTTGGAGTGATCTGTGGCAAATGTTTAACATTCCAGAGCAACAATTTAGACTAGGAAGTGGAAAGGAAAGCCTTGTTCAATTGAAACTAGAGGGAGATTTCAGATAGGCGGGATTTTAGTACCTCAGTTGTGCTTTGATTAATTACAGCTACCTCCCTGGGGCAGTCATAAGCTTGGTCACCTTTTATAAATGGTCATAAGAGGAAAGGAACTATAGAAAGGGAATTTCAGAATCATCCTTTGCAAACATGAATGAGTTAAACACTATCTGATAAGAAGGCAGTGTTTTGGGTTTTATTTTCAAAACATCCCATGTGTAAATGAGTAATGCAATGTTCAACCTCTTGAGCAAGTGGCCATGTACATAACGAGCTGTTTACTCAAGATACTTCCATCAAACACAATCAGGTTGCCTAACCAAGTCTGCAAGACCACCCCTCCCCATTGCAACAGGCACTGACTGCAAAGGCCTGGAACAAAAATATAAGGAAGGATTAAAGCTAAATGTGCCATGGATAGATAGTCAATGTTGACGTGCAGAAATGTTATCTCTGGGAAAACAGGGACAGTGACTCTGGGCTGCTGGAAAATAAAACCTGAGAGTGAGCCATCAAGTGTAAAACTGGAGGGAAAACCTGCCAGTCAGGGAAAAGATGTGAGAGAGGAAAGATTTAGTGGGAGATTTTGCCCTTTTCTGTAAGTGATTAGATCCAGTGCAAAGCCTAGAGCAGCTTGATTTGGTTTGACTGCTCAAGGCAGCCTGGCCTGGAAGTGCACATGTTCTGCAACAGCATGCATCATTTACTTTTAAGACTTTATCTAATAAATGAGACCTATGATATAAAGTACCAGTTTATCTCAAGAAAGCCATAAAACAGAGCAGTAATAAAGAAAAGATTCATAATAAAATGCCAAGACATAGATATATTATTTTGAAACCAATTACTCTCTAGTACTAAGATACTTGCATATTAAAATTCTTGATCTTTCCCGGTTTTGGCACAGGAACTATCAGTTTCTGCTAGTCAGACATTATTCTTCAAGAACTGACTTTTAAAGGTGGGAATTTTGAAGGTCCTGTTCAAGTTTACCTATATATAAATAGGTCAATGTCCTCTGTCTTATGCCAGACAGCAGAGCCAACTCATGGATTAGAGACCTGGAGCTGGAATAAAAGTCACAGACCTGGCCAGTCCTGAGCTTGAAGCTCTGACAAAAATTCCCAAATACTTTTCCTTTGGACTCTTCCATAAAGTAGGCCTTCTTGGGCAATATTGACTGGTTATTCATTTAAAATGGGGAACAGAGGAGAAGAGAAGGAAGAGGTGGATGGATGTCCATTTTCCAGACCCTAGAAAGCTCTGGAAAAAATATCAAATTGTTTGCAAGCCCAGGATGGGCAGCAGTCAACATGGATTCATTAAAAGCAAGTCGTGTAAAGTAGATCTTTCCTTTTACAGTAGGTCAAGTGGTTTAGGGGATGGGGAGAAGGTAAGGGTCTTCCATCTTGATTTTTGTCGTGGTGTAGTCTGATATGACAGCCAAATGCTCTCTAGAATAAGTCACTGTGCAATAGTGACTGCTGGCTTGTGCTTGGAAAATACACTAATAGTTTAACTATAAATTAATCACCATCTGTACAGAAAACTGTAGCTGGTGGAGTTCTGCAAGGGCCTGCACTGGTTTACCCTCTTCTGTAACCAGCTGGGTGATGACAAAGCTGAGTGTGTGCTAGAAGCCATGGTCAGAATTCAAAATGTTTGTGACAAGTTGCACAAATAGGTTGAAAAAGGAAGAGCTCAGTGGTGCAGGTGCAAAATGCTACATCTGAGCAGAAATAGAGCAACTAGACCAATTTGGGACAGGGAACAATTGTTTAGCTGGCAGTTCTCTTTAGAGAAGACTCTAGCATTATAGTAGATCACATGCTGAACATGAATCAGCTGTGTCATGGGATTGCAAAAAAGGCAGACATTGTATTGGGTTCTGGTAGAGGAATGCAGCTTGCGAGACAGATGAAGTCATCCTTCTGCTTCACTTATCATCGGTGAGGCCTTGGCTTCAGTATTATGTTGAGTCTGGGGCACTCCAGTAAAGATTTGGGTCAGCTGAGGAGAAGCCAGAAGGGGGAAATAGGAATGATCAGAGATCTGGAAAGAGTTGTGTTGTCATGCTGAGACTGAAAAAATTGTACTCAAGTTAGAGAAGACTGAAAGAGAGCACAACAGTATTCCCCAAATACAGAAAGAGTACTTAATCTTTCTTAAATGTATAGTGCACTGTAAGAGTGGCTTAAATTTCATTAGAGAACATTCAGGTTACTCACTGGGAAAAAACCCAAGCAACCGAATGAATAAAGATAATGAAACGCTAGAATCAATAGCAGAGCTTGAAGGACGAGCTAAGCAAACAGGACAGGAATTACACAGGTACCATTTATTGTTTTTAGAGGGCCTTGTTTTGAAACAGGAAGGATCATTTTTAGAGATCCTTCTCCTGTGGTTTACTTGAGGTGTATGGGACAGCATATTTTAGGTAATCCAGTATCACAGCATCACATCATGGCTGAGGCTGGAATGAGCCTCTGGAGATGGCTTATCCCAACCCTTTGCTCAAAGTGGGGACAACTAGAAATAGTGGCTCAGAGCCATGTCCAGTCAGGTTTTGAAAATCTCCAGATATTTAGACTCCACAATGCCTCTGTGCAACTTTCTCTGGTGTTTGACCACACATTTTTATTTTCAATTTATAGGAATTTACTGCATTGCCTCTTGTGCTGTCCTTGGATGCTACTGAGAAGAGTTTGGCTCCACCTTCTTAACAACCCCCCATCAGGAATTCATTCACATGGATAAGATGCTTCTAAGCCTTCTCCAGGCTGAACAGTCCCAGTTCTCTCAGCCTCTTCTCATATGGCATATGCTCCAATCCCTTAATCAACCTCATGACCTTTCTCTGGATTCCCTTCAGGGTACACCCAGCACTGGACACAACACTTTGAGTGTGTCCCACCAGAGTTGAGCAGAGGGGTAGGATCAACACCTGATGATGCTTCATCATCCAGGTCATCAACAAATATCTTGGAGTTTTGGCTGCAGTATCAACCCCTGGGGTATATCACTAGTGATTGGCCTTCAGCTGGGTTTGATCAGACAGTCATCACAACTTATTAAACCTGGCAATTTAGCAAACTGTCAGTCTACGTGACTATCCAGTTATCAATTTGATCTGTACTTCATCAGTTCATCTGTGGGGACTTTATAGGAGACTGTATCAGGAGTCTTGTAAAGTGAAGATAACATCCATTAATGGCCCTTCATCCACCAAGCCAGGTATCTCATCAGAGAAGTCTATTTGGTTTTTAAAGCACAATTTCCCCTTCATAGATCCATGCTGAATACGTCTAGTAATCTTCTTGTTCTTCATGTTTGGCAATGGTTTCCAGGATTATTTGTTCTATCAACAACCCAGTGACAGAAGTGAGACTTGTAGTTTCCCAGTTCTTCCTCCTTGCTCTTATTGAAGCTGGTAGTGACATTTACTTTCTTCCAGCCCACAGGAACACGCCAGTTTGCCCTGACCTTAAAGAGGCCTCACAATGACATTGACCAGCACCCTTGGCACTTGGGTCAGGTTCCATGGACTCGTGCATGTTTGCTTTAAATTCCTGAAGGCAAGGCCTCACTAACTAAAAGTGAGGTGAAATGGGCATCAAGTACTTTGGCATTTTCCACACCCTTTTCATCAGGCCTCCTGCCCCATTCAGCACCAGGTGTATGTTTTCCCTAGTTTTCCTTTTCCCGCTGATATAACTGCAGAAACCCTGAAGTCCAGGTTGTGATCCTGTACTCTACCATTTTATGTTCACTGCAATCAAGATTGCCCCTAACCTTCATATCCCAGATTAGTCTTTCTTTGTTTGCTAGCATGAAGTCTGATGCTACATAAAGGTGTGTCAATGTGTGAGAAAGTGGGAGTCAGCAGTCAGAATAATTTCCTGACTGTGGTCTGAAAAAACCAGAGAATTAGGGTATGGATCTCCTTATTTTCAGCCCATCTGTCCATCCCACACATTTACCACTGCATCCACACAGGAGTTAGCTCTGAATTAATTTTTCTATCTGTCAGGAAAGCAGGTGGGTTTGGGCAAGTGTTTCATTGAACTTTTGAATTCAATCCACCATAGCCAATCTGAATCACCTTTCCCAAAATCCTCCATCTCAGCTTGGCAAAGAGAATCATCAGAAGCTCCTGCTGGGGATATGAGCGGGGCTAACATGTCTGGCTAAATGGTGAGGATGGGGATTGCAGAGGACACGAACAAGGGAAAATAGGGAAAAAAAAGGTAAAAAGAAAAAAAAGAAAAAAGCATGACAAGAAATGTTTCTGCGCGTAGAACATGGATATCCAGCAGGCTGGTTCAAGTCATACCTCCACCACTGACTTACAATATTCCTTTAGTTAAGTTCTGTTTTTCCTTTGGGCTGTTTGACCCCCTCCTTCAACTGCAGAAGTGTTGAAGGCAGTAGATGGAAGAGGAAGGGTTTGGCTGAGGAAGATCTATCTCCGCCTCCACTCTGCCAAGTCTGCACACACTAGGCACGTGTCTCTCATCATGAGGTCAGCAGTTATGTGGCTGTGTAGCTCTCTTCCCTCCCTGCCTCAACCTGATGCAAAAGCTTGCTGGCTGCAGGAGCTTTTCCTCATTCTTGCAATAAGGTTGTGACCTCAGGCTCCAACAGTCTTCTGCCTGAGCCCTGGATTGAGAAGGTCGGGTTTGGTCCATCTTCTCCACGCCTGAATTCAGCATTGTAGGTGGCCCTTCTTTCCCTGGCTTAGCAGAGAGGGAGGGTGTTTGGGAGGCTGGAAATGAGCGAGGTAAGTTGGAGGTTATGGAGGTGACTTTGTCAGGGAAATACAATAGATTGGTTTATTTTTCTGTTTCTGGGGAAGTATTTTCTTTTATGCTAGGGCAGATAGGAGAGGTTATTCTTCTGCATCGATAGCTGTACTTTATTTAAACATGTCCAGTGTTTGAGATGGTTGCTCTGAGATATAGCCGCAGGAATAAAAATATAAAAAGATTTCAGAATTCCCTTGCTCTGCAAATAAGACATGAAAAATAAAGCCTGAAGAGAATATAAGGGAGAGGAGGATGGGCAAAATTATCACCCTCCATAGTCAAATGGCATAGCCCCAAGAAGGGATATGGCCTACACTTGCACAAACAGGCATTACCTTTTGCCCTTGCTAGAAGTGACTCAGCTGCAAATATCCTCCACAATTGATTGTTACCCTGGAAAAACAAATGATTGGAACTTTGTAGAATGGCTTGTGCAAGGCATCACCGTCCAACAACAGGACACAAGAGAGATCAGCACTCTGCTTGCAAAAAAGTCTTTCCAAAGACCATAACAGCCTTTGAAACACACTGTAAGGCATAGAGAAGCACTAAAGGCAGGCAAATAAAACCTGGCTCTCCCCAAAGTTAATGAAAGTATTGCCACTGGCTAACTTCAGGGGAACAAGCTGGGAATTGTACTGAAGCCTCTAGCCTGGGATTATATGTTCTGCAGCAGTACTAAATGGCCTTGGCATGTGAATAAACAGCCAGAATGAGCTTCTATGCAATAAGCAATGAAGAAATATTTACCTCCCTGAAAAGTCAATATTTTAGCACAAACATGATTGGGAGAGTTTATGAAGGCATTTTGTTTGTAAGCAAACTTCAAAGCTTTTTCTGGGTTAGTTTTTAGCTACTATTATTTACAATTTTTAATGGCAAAACTGTTCCCAGAAGACTGAATGGGATGAGTTTACAGCTCCAGCACACCGAGGGAGTGACACACAGCACTTCAGTGGAGACTGTGCAGTGGGAGTTGGTGTGTTAGGATGATGGATGAAGCTGCTTCCCAAGGAGATATTCAAAGTGATGTCCTCAGCCTGAGTTTCTGGCTCCTTCTAAGTGATGTGATGTGCAAAAACCCTGTAGATTAAAGTGAGCTTTCCAGAGCTACCCCCTTCTGAATACTGTGTGTATTGATTGAAAGTTTAGTTTGTGGTTTTTTTTTCAATCCTGTCCAATTCAGTCCTTCAGTCTGTTCCTCTAAGAAAATACTTTTTGGTATTTTGAGAACTATTTTATGGTTCCTAATTCTTCTGTCAAACAAATGGAAGGATCCAAGAAGGGTGATATTGAACAAAGGAGTGAAGCCAGGCCACCCAACATTAGTAGTGAGTGTCCCTGTAGTTGATAGAGATGTTACCCTAATTTCTCCATAACTCTACCTCTGAGTTTAGGTCGTAATTTGGCATTATTGCCTCTTTCCATTTACAGTACAGGGAGCTGAGATAACCATTTTCCCAGCCTAGCAAAGTACCAAAAGCTGAGTGATGAAATGGCTAACCTGACATTACTTGGCAAGCCAAAAACTGCAGCTTTATTCCTCAGCTTCCTTTGTGCCTTATTGTGCAGAATCCCTGCTTAGCTATGTAAAACTACTTCGAGACAAACATGAAGTGCCTCTTCCTCTCACTTCCTTACCAAAACATCTCACTTTAATCTTGAAGTGTTTTAAGAAAAGGGATACAAATGTATGCTTCATATAAAACCCTATGGCTCTAAATAAATAGTTTAAATAAAAGATGAGGTGCCAAACTGAAAGGTCATAGAAAGATCATTAACCACATAGAACTGCAGAGTTTACAGTTTTTCTTCTACCTCACAAATTATTTGTTTCCTGCTTTGACAACTTTAAGCGTAAATGTGATATTAGTGTGGCCTTACTGAGCACCTCTGTCCCATAGATTTCAGAGAAAAAATAGGCTATGATTGCATTGCTTTGCTGCATATGAAAAGAAGATCTGTTTCTCACATGTAGTGCTTCAGAGCTGCACCACTAAAGCTGTCCTGATAACTCTGGGGAAATCCCATCTGTATAGCTGTAGCTGTTGCTGTTGCCATATCCTATGCTGTAGATGGCTAACATGACAAAGAAGCCAGGGTTTCCTGGAATATCTCAGTGGCTAAGATGTTGGCAGATGACTCAGACACAGAGGGGTTTAATTCTGCTTCTATTCAGTGACCTTGAATAAATCATTTCCCACCCTCTGAAAGTGCTTTGAAAATGATGGCTGACAAGTGGTATATAAGAGCTTGGTGTTTCAGCAGGGCCTGGCAGTCATTTCAACACAGCCATTTTGTAATCAGAGAGACAATGGTTTATACTTGGTGCCAACGTATTTCATTAGGGCTCTCCAGTACTGTGTGTTTCCCAGTGGTACTGCTCAGTGCTGTGCCATGAGCACCTCAGCTCTCTTTCTTTCCCACTGTCCTGAGCTCACCATGCCCATGTTGCTTGGTGAGAGTGATAACTCCAGCTTTAAAGGAAAGCTAATAGGTTAGGTGGCTAAACACAATTTTTTGGTTCCTCTGACTAAAGGAAAATATGCAGCATGGGAGATGGCAGACAGTTAGAGAAAGGGAATATGAAGATGGATTTCAGGAGAAAGCTTTCTGACAATGAGTTTTGAAGCAAGAAGCTCATGAACGAGGACCCAAACCACACGGAAATTCTGTGCTTGCTTCTGAGTGTTGAATCAGTGGGAACCCATGTTGGGAGCAGACTGGAAAGGAAGTACTAGACATTTAGATGAGTCCCTACATCTGGGGCAATGGATGCTTCAGTGAATGTCTGCTCCTCACCTAAGCTTACCTGCATATAGGAAAAAATCCGGTATTTTGTACTTTCTTCTGTTACTTCAGGTTTAATTTCTGGATACTTTTGGCTTTTTGTACTGTGGACAGGAGAGATCTCAGTCAGGCTGTTACACTGAGAATCAGGCAGAGCCCAGATGAGATTTATCCTTTTTATTACTTTGTCTCACATGTGGGAATATTTTCAGAGTAAACTGTCCAGTTGTTTCTTAATCTGTATCATTCCCTGCCATCCTTCCTGCTCTTCTTCATGGTCTTCTCTTTTTCTTCTGCTATCCTGAGACATTTTTTTTTTCAGTGAGGGTCTTGCTTGCAGAAGTCCAGTTGTGGGATAGAAAAACATGACTTCTGAATGGCTGCGCCTGTGTGACACCACTACATCGAGTCCTGGCTGACTACATAACACAGATCATTAATTACAAATGGAAGGCTGCTCTCTGCTCTAGAATAAAGGGCAGTTTTCCAGTAGAAAGCTGTCTATATGCAAATCACCACCTCTTGTTGGCGTTAGAGACTAGATTGAATGGGTAAAGGGGACGTCTCTCTGAAGGATATTTCTCTGTCTCAATATCAGGAGAGAGATGAGTAACAAGAACATTTACCTGCTACATCTCTTGTGTCTGTGGAGAGTATTTTGGAGCTAGATTACACCAACGTCCTTAATTAGCATAACATTGCTAGAAAGGACAGGAAACACTAGAGAAAAGCTTTTTTCTCCATGTCCCACCTACCTCTTTCACACCTGAATGCTCTCTGCTGTTGCTCATTGTTTCAGCAGGTTCCTGAGATCCAGGGGCTATGCTTTTTACAGCACTCTGAGAGGTTGTGATCTAATATTGTAAATTGTTTTGACACACTGCTCATGTAAGAGGTACCCAGCCTGATGTGATGGCCCTCAGAACTTCCAGTGTTTGCATTTCAACTCAGAGATCTGTCCTGACTGTGTCTCTGTATTTGAATGCTCCTTTTCATTAACACATGCAGGTCTAACAGGTTACAGCTAAAGGATCTTTCAGTGTCTTGTGTCTATGTGCTAGATTGTTATGTTCATGTTTTCCTAAAAGCCCCACATCTCTGCATCCTCTACCAGGCAGCCTTGAAGAGTAAACTTTTGGCTTGGTGAGGTATAAGTTTTATTTAACCTAACAGGAAGCCAATGCTGCTTTTGCTTGTGTTGGGCACCTTGAGTACTGAAATCCCATTTCCATGCCAGGATGAAGAATCAGGAAGAATATCAGAGAGAGAAAATGAAAAAATGATCTGGACGCCTCAGTAGTACTGCAGTGAGATTCAAGCAGACATTAGATTATTGTCACCTATTGTGATAAGGGACCCAAATTTGGCTTATGCACCACATTTTATTGTATGAGTTGGCCCAGGTACATCCACTTGTTTTTCAATTTCATTTTGCACACCTGCCTTACTGGGATTGTGGAGCTGACCAGTAACCCTTCAGATTTGATTCCTACAAAGCAGTTTTTCATTTGAGTTTCCTTCACTCATAAAGTTTGTCCATGACAAACTTTATGGCAAGAACTTTGTGAAGGCCTTCATCTAGGCCTCCTTCCCACACAAATGGTATTCTACCCCAGAGTCAGCCAATGGGCATTTTGAGAGAATACAGTCCAAAAGCCTTGTATTCCAGTGGGCCAAATGTGCAGAGCTCTATAATTTTCAGCTGGATTTCAGATGTTTTGTAAAAGAAACCAGGAACAAATCCAGTCCAATCTGCAGTGCTGATGCTGAACTTTCACACCAGTGTAATTCTGTGCACATGTAACAGCACAGGCTTGAGTTAATATGGGAGTGAACAGGAATTCACAGAGTTCTTGCACCAAAGGTGCCCCTGTCCTGATGGCCTGGCCTACGGGCTACCCGGTGTGCTCCTCACAGTAGGGAGCTGTTCCTGCCCCAAATACCCATGAGTTTAAAGGATCTGTCAGCAGTTGTAGTTATTTTGCCAGTATAGGAAAGGGGCTCATCCCCTGGCCCTACAGGTTCTACCTTGAAAGATTTTTAGAGTAGCTGTGAATACTAAAAGGTGCCCTTCTCTTTTCTCTGCCTGTTTGTGGTGGACACATAAGATCTGGGCTGGGAAAATCCCCAAGGTGTGGGGGACAAGGGCCCCAGGTGTGAACCACAGCTCAGTGGATGGGGTCTGGCAGACTCCTTATGTGTGACTGGGAAAAACCTAATGTGCTTATGTGTGCTCTGAGCTATGCTTCAAGAGATCCATACTAGGGTGCTGGTGAGATGACACACTCTAGGTTGTGAATGCAGCAAGAAGTGCAGAGCTGAGCCCAGATAGAAGTGGAGGAAGGATTGGACAGCACCAGTAGGTGCTGAGTGGAAAATGAGAGGAAAAACACAGGTTCCTTTGCACATTCTAGCCTTGCCTTAGCTGCTCAGTTTAAAAGCAAAGAAAAACATCAGCTTGGCAAAAGAAAAAAAAAAAAAAAAAAGGTCTCTACAGATTTGTCTCTCTTTTTTTCGTTGAGTTGGCACATTTCACTTCTACAGGGGAATAACAGCTGCAATCTTTCCTCATCACAATTGCAAAGAAATGATCATCCCCTTTTGCTGCATTTCCTAACTCCCCCAGTTCCTCTTTCAGGTTTATGCCTTTTCTGCATGAAGTTCTGTTGGCGGCATGGAAATTAATTGAAATGAGTGTGACTAAGAGGGGAAGACCCAATAATGTCAGGATTACAGTAGTAGCTCCTGAGTTGCGTAAATACTATTTTTACAGCGATTGCAGACAATCTCATGAATCATTGCAAATGTACACAGCTAAACACAGGCTGTTTCTTCCCAAAGGCTGGGCCTGAGTGGTTAAAGCTTGTACATCCACAGTGCATGGATGCTAATAATAACCACTGCCTTTAGACAGCGCCGTGAGCTGGTGTCACTCACAAACATGATGGGGCCTGATTCTACAGAGGTGTAACAAAACCACAGCAATCATTGAAGCAAATCTCCTGCAAGCAATTACCAATTCCTGTAGCCTCCTTGGACTTCCTGCAAAAACCTCACCCCCACAGACTATTAAAAATATCCCTGCCAGGAGTCTAGAGGCAAAAACATGCTCAAATCCCCACGTGCTGTATTACTCCTTTCCTTCCTCATCTGTACATTATTTAAGTGTCTTTCACATGCCTTCAAGGTCAGCTATAACCCTTGGAGGTCCCTATTTAAGGCAACTCCTGTACTCCAGGTACTCTTTGTCCAATATTCCTGTGGAGGCTCTTGAACTTTCTTCCATCTACATACCTTGCCAATTGTAATGGGAACTTCTTCCTGAACTGAGAGTGACTCATTGTTCAGTGCCCATCTGCAGAATTGCCAGCCTAGGCTGTTTCTTTAGAAAGAATTAAAAGAGGAAAAGGGAGAGAAAAAGCTACCCTCTTTACTATTTGACAGGCAGTAATCCTTATTAAATTCCTCTATAATCTTTATTGCTATTACCGCTTGCTTCCTTCTTCTCTGCACTCCTTTTTTTCTTCTTTCAATATGAGCAAGCTGGGAGTTTTACCCTGCTATGCTTCTTCATTCACGCTGACCTTGAGATGGCATATTTCATTTTAGGAGAGGCAGCATTAATCAGTGTGGCTGCATGAGTATCTCTAATGCCTCACGGAGAAGGCTTCCTGAGCTTCCAGTCTCAGCTCCTCTTGCGCCTCTTGGCCTTGTGGCCGCATTACATTACCCTTACTTACTGCGCTGTAGTCTCCGTGCTGTCTGCACTGACAGGATGCATCACGGCAATTTGATGACTGCAGTGCATTACGGAGACGGACTCCAGCCATGGAGTCTCGCTCATGCAGCAAGAAGCAGGCATGAGGCTAGTAAATAATGGGGACTGGGAAGCAGAAGTGGCATAAGCTGGGACACACGGGTACAGGGACAGATGAGAGGCTCACTGTCATGCAAAGGCTATGCTTGGTCCCTTTTCTATTACTATAAGGGCTGTGCAGGCATTAATGGGGTCAGGGAACCATAAAACACAGGGTCAGAAGACACTGTGTCTCCATTCCCCAGGTAAGATGTGGGAATCAGTGACTCAGTGGTGAGGGATGAAGGAATGTCATTCTTGAGCCATTTATATGACTGCCAGACTATAGCTTGGAAGATGAGGTTGCTTGGAGTTGGTTTTATAGCTTTGCTGTCCTCCTCCAGGCATTTGTGAAGCATAAGGGTGTATACTCAGAACATTGCAGATTGAGAACCTGTTTCCAGTAAGATGCATATTTACAGTTTGCTGGTGCTCTTAGACTGGATTGGTTTCCTGTTTTCATCTGACACTTCTGGCTTTGGATGGCCAAGTATGCTGCTCCTCTTTCACTATCTATTTGCCCTTGTGCAGAAGAGCAGTAGAAGCACACAGTCTGAAGATCCTTAAATCTAAAAGTTAAAGTAGGTTGCAAATTGCTTCTCCTAACCCTATTATTAGGATTAACAGAGAGAGTTACCCGTGAAACATGACAAATTGTTTTTATCTTTCTACAGAAGATGTATAGTTGTAGTTAAAGAGGTTGTGAAGTCACTGCAAGCATGCTTTCCCAGTCAGAAGCAAAAGATGCTTGAATGTAAATTGGAGAAGGATATTCTATTACTAATAATACTTTTATTTGTAAAAACACTGTACAGCAATGATATAAAATATTCTGCTTTTAAGAAGAACAACCATACCCACAGGGAACACAAAATATTTTAAATCTATGTATGAGATGGAAATATGATAACAACAATGTAACAGAGGTGTACATGTATGTTTATTATAGTATGTAACTGTACTAGTCTCAAAGCAGTGACATGCAGTGAAGAAAACATGGGCTCGTGCGTTAGAAGGTTGGAGACCTGGGACTCTCTGAGCATTGATATATATTGATATAGTGTCTGATACGATCTGTACATTCAATACAATTTCTCCAGCTGTGAGACTTCTGCTCCCCTCTGATCATCTGCAGATTTGCTTGAATCATTCTAATTTCTGTAATTTTGAAGAAACCCCAAGATTTTTAATTTCTTTGAAAACAAGGGTTGTAAACCTTCTCTGCAATCCTTTCCTCTATGCCTTGCTGCCTCTGAAAGCTGGGCAATTGGTAAATAAAGGCTGCTGAGAAATAAGATGAAAACACGAATGTTGTTTCAGTGCTTTTGGAGATGAGCATCTCACATACCCAGTGAACAAGTTTGATGCAATTGTTGCTCTAATGAATTCCCAAAATACTAAAGACCATGAAGATGTGAGAAATGATAGACCTTAACTGTCACATGCATCAACATTCAGGGTGCATTACTTCTTGGATCCCATATAAATTAACTAGCTAGCTATCCTTTATCTTATCTAATACTAATTATAGCAGCCTGGACTGTGTAGGGACTGGGGATTTGCAGTAGGAGCTACACAAGGACACAACTGTGGAAAATAAAACTTAGAAATGCAATTAAAAGCAATCTGCTCCCATTTCATTCACCAAAACCACCCATCAGAAGCACAATCTGAGGAGTAAAGTAGGGCTGAGAGGGACTGGATGAAGCTTGGCACTTCTGGGGCAGGTGGGAGCCTGTGGTTCTGAGAGGGTCCTGTCACAGCTGGGAGGGTTTTATGCTGGAGCTAGGATGGTTTACTGGCATTAAAATCTTTAAAATGTTGTCATTGGGTCCCTGTGGAACCGAGTCCAGCAGTGCCTGTGGCCAGTCTGTGTGGGTGCTGCCACAGCACGGGGTGGGCGTGAGTGGGGAGGGAGAGGTGTCTGGCACGGCCTGAGTCACCTGCACTTGCCCTTTGTTGTCCCGCCTGGGCGCTGGCCAAGGCAC
Organism: Dasyornis broadbenti; assembly: GCA_013397935.1. Classification (NCBI taxonomy): domain Eukaryota; kingdom Metazoa; phylum Chordata; class Aves; order Passeriformes; family Dasyornithidae; genus Dasyornis; species Dasyornis broadbenti. The sequence goes on from VZRN01002813.1 coordinate 616,420, forward strand.
TCAGTCATTTTCTCTAAGGTGATCTGACGAGATCTCAGTGCAAGGAGGGCAGGCCTCCTGCCAGCAGCCCGAGATTATGTTTTCTATAGATGCTGGTTCCAGTCCTGCTCCTGTGGGCAGATGGCTGCTTGGCCCCAGTGGCTGTGTCAGCATACCACATGTGCCACCAGCACAGGGCCCTGTCAGGTCCATGGGCCAAGTGCCAGTCACCATCCCAGCCTCGCCTCATGTCTATGGTCATGGTGGCAGCAGCATCTGATGAAGGCCCTGTCTGGCCCAAGTTGCAGCCTCAAAGCTGAGACGGATGTTGACTGTAAAGTCCCTCCACCACTGTCAGGCCTTTGGCCTGGCAACACTGTCAGCCCAGCTTCCTCCAGGCCTCAGCTCACAGCACCCCTCTCCTTCATTGCCTGCCCATGGCTACAGCATCCTGGGGTTCCTGAAGGTGCCTGGTTATACATCTAGGGCTGTGATCATGTCCATCTGTCCCTGGAAACATTTACCACTGTCTTGTCTCCCTGCAAATATGTGAACAGTAAGCCATGCTGCAATCCAATCTGCTTCTCTCACTGAGATAGCTGCACATCCCAACCTTCACTAATCCCAGTGCCCACAGCCGCTTGCTTCAGCGACTCCTGCATATACAGAGGGTGAGCTGCTCTCATCCCCATGCCACTCACACCTATATCACACTGGGCTGCTCCTGCACGCAGTGAAATGCCTGCCTTGATGTACTGCAAGACTCTCAGCACCTGATGAAAGCACCCAGGGATTTGTTGGCTTTGCATGGCCCCTGTGTGTTGCTGGAGGTAGAGACTCAGGCAGGTCGCCAACAGCTCTGTCACGGTCATGCTGTACAGTCTGCTGAGGAAATTCAGCAAGGAAGCAGAGGAACAAGGCCACAAACACTGGAGAACACATGTAACCCTGCAAGCTGGAGCTCAGCGCATTGCAATGCAAGTTGGGTGGGAAAATGTAACCTGTGTCTTGTTTGCTCTATTTTTTCACTCTAAACTATAAACACTTAAAGATGTGAATATTCTGTTCTTCTGCAATGAGTGTGTTACAGATGCTCTCACCTTATCCCTTTAGTGGGATAAGTGGGTACCAGAGGGGTCTGTATATCACATTGCACAGAATGATATTTTCTTCCCAATACCTCTTGTTGACAAAAAAAACTGTTTTAGGGGGTGTTGAGAAGAGAAATAATTTGACTCTTTGCCTACATGGCTCGCAGTTAAATTCTGTTCGCTGAAGAAACAAAATTTCCTTACTGTATGAAATCCACCTCTATGCTAAAGTGCAAGAGAATGTCTCACCATTTGGCTGAGCTGGCACCTAGAGGTGAAAGACCTGCTTGCTGAATATAAAAAGAAACTTATTGAGCTGTGGGACAGAATTTATTTCTCTGAATTTAAAGGTGAGTCTGTGGTATTGAAGATGTCAGGGACAATGATACCGTTAGAGGTTCACAAAGTGAGAAAGAGCATGGGAGACAGTAATTTAGTTTAATGTGTTTAATTTGAGGTATGATGATGTATTTCGTTATAAACAAACACAGTCCACATGGGTTGGAAATCCCCAGAGGACAAGATAAATTAGGAGAGTGCTTGTTTAAATGTCATCTGTGGGGACATCCACACAGTGAGGCAACTGGTAGTTCCCGGGGATTGTAGCAAAAAGGAAAGGGTAAAGTTCTCAGGTTCTGAGTAGTTACTTGGTATCACTTCCCAACTGATAGCACTGCTGTGAAGATGGCAAGGTGCGAAGAGGATCAGTGGAGCAAACTTCTGTGGAAGACAACAATTAAATGCCTTGAGTCAGCGCTGAGAAGTTCATTTGTCCTCCCTGATGAGCACTGCCAGGACTGCTGTGGTGTGCTCTATCATACCACCTCCTACTTGAATATGAAATAGTAGGTTTCAACAGGCAGCCTCTTTCTTCATGGGACATTACTCCATTTCAACGGCATTATATTGCTATGTACTGTGGAATTTCTGAAATGTTCTGGGGGACAAGTGATGACTGCTTGGATCTGATAGTGGATGGGCAGGAGGATGGCAACTCTTTATGTTTGATTTCATTTCTGGTACACTTCATAATGTGAGGAAGTATCAGGATTGCCTTTTTCCTGAAGTGCCCTTACAAGCACCAAGCAGCAAGCTGCCTTCCCATGACACACACTAAGGCAGGTTACAACAGGGTTTGTTGGTTATGTCACACAGTGTGATGTGGTGTGGTAACAGCATGACAGCAAAATGAAATGCAAGACCCTGTGTCAAAGAGTCTGCTTTCAAAACTTAGCCTGCTCCTTACCATCCCACGGTGCAAGCAACTTTTCACCCAGATGTCACATGCTGTCTTGTTAGTCTGCCCTTCTCTTAAGATTGTATCTCTAGGAGCCAAGGAAAAATCAAAAAAGGGATGATGACAATGTAGTTTTGCTACTTCTCCCTCCTCTCCTCCATTCATTATGAAGAACAGAAGTGAATTAAGAGCTCTGAATATGTTGAGGCATTTCTGAACACTCTGCTTGCCCCAGTGTTGTTGCTCCAAATTCACTGGATTTTGACAGGAAGTACAGGTCAAAATCTAATGCCTATGAAAAAAATGCCTTTAAGTTCCCCAGGGAGTATAGCACAAAGTATTCTCCCTGTATTTACCTCTGTGTGCAAGACTGTGATGTTAATTATAATGCCCCAGGAAACAGGGTAATTGTGTAATATGCTAGGGAATAGTACCCCTCAACCCAATAACCACTTTCCATTTCATCTTGTTACCTTTTCCAGGCAGGATCCAGCGTTATATTTGTGTCTGAAGTATAGGATATAATGATGCCTTGAACCCAATTGTCCTGCCTGACTACATGCATTTATATCCACACATTTAATGGATATAATAGCTTATTTACCAGTTTTTTGATGACCTCATTTGTACTCAACTCCATTCCTTGCAAGGGCGATGTATGGAAACAACAGTATCAGTATTTCTTCTACTAAACAAACACTGCTAGTGTAGAAAGGTGCTGAGATAGTGTAAATAGAAGTACATTGAAGATCTTCATGATCTAGAAGAATGGAGATAGGCTTGAAATGCCCATTTAAATGCCTAATTGTCAACTTAAGCCCTCAAAACGTCTTTCTCAATTTTTGTATCTGAGGACTACTGCTTCTTCCAGGAATGTCTCTGTTGCCTTGTTACTTCTATGTTTAAATTTCTGGATTACTCTGTGGAGAAAGCAGGCCATGGTGTGCTTCTTCATTAATGAGAGTCACGAGATAGGTGTACTTCTACCTGTCTGTCTGTGATGGTCCAGTCTGATTCAGAAAACAGCATATGAAAAAATCCTCTCATGTCTGAGAGGATGAGAATGCTGGGAAGGACTTATGGCATGTGGGAAGCTGGGGCTCAAATCTGCTTTTTGGCTGGTGGTGGAGCACTGGGATATGTATGCAGCTCCATGTCAGTTGGGACTTGGGAAACATTATGAATGCCTCTGGATGGTGGGCTTCTGTTTTACATTAAAAAAAACAAAACAACTATTTGGAGCAGGGACTGGAACGTGACTCTCCCAGATGTTGGTATGGTGCTCTTAGTACACCAGCCATTTAATTATAGTCAAGATGAATTCACAGAACGACTTCAGCACTGAAATCTCAGCCCTTGAGAATGGCAAGCCCAGACATTAAACAAACTAATTTACTACAAATTAGGAGGTATATAAAGCTAGCAGGCACCAGGATTTTACCAACAAAGTTCTGGCAGTCCCTGACATCTCTGCTTCTAGGCATGTCTGCTTTATTTCTGTTTCTGCTTCTGCTTTGCTTTGAGTAGTGGAGTGCCTACACCCCTCCATGATCCACAGTTCCTCCTGCTCCTATTTATCACTTCGGACCTGAGTCAGAAGACATCCCAGAACACACATATGAAATCAGAACTTCCCTCTAAAAGTTTTGCACAGATATTCCTGTGCTTAAGACACTTAGCCAGAATGTGGGATATACAACCTCCATCCCTTTACCAGAAGAGGTCTGACCGACATGACTGTTGCAGTCAGTGGGTTAGGTGCTGTCTCAGGGTGGTACATTCTTCACCCTGCTGCTGCATGTGGTCCCTGAAGGATGGGGAGGGTGCCCACCATCATGGCAAGGAGAATCGTCTCCACAAGCACAGGTGGAGGCCCCGACTGGAGGGTGGCTGAGGTTCCAGGAACCGTCTCAGTTTGGGGGTGGGCACTGCCGGCATGGTGAGCGCGGAGCGGGGTCTGACACATGGCGGCAGCGCAGAGCTGGCGCTGGCGCCGCCGCCTCGGGAGCCCCGGCGGTGAGTCCGGGGGACGGTCCTCGGAGCAGCCCTTGGCTCGCTGCCATCTCACGGCTGGAGGAGCTCATCTGGGCAGGACGGACTCTAGCAAAACCACTGTAAAGACTGCAAGTGCCCTGGCGATGGCCAGGCTTCCTCAAGCCAACCGTTTAGTGGCAAGGACTGGAATAAGAGGGTGGACGAAATTCCTGCTGTGCAGATTAAACTTATTCTCTTTGTAAGCATGAAGAGCACTACTAGACGTCTTGTTATTGTTTTCCCATCAAATAGAAAAGTACATGCAACTCCACATTCCTAAAGGCCTCTTGAGAGATGGCAAAGGTGCCTAGGGAGGTTAGCTTTACTGTCCTAGAGCCACCAGTGGGTGGGAACTACATTGTAGTTTTGTTTTATTGTCCACAAGGACCTCCAAGGTGGCTGAGCAAAGGCATCAGAAGTCCTAAAGAGGGAATTTCTCTGGGAAATGCTCTGTGAAAGTGCTTCTGTGATGTGGGCAATAAATAACGCTTTGGAGATCAAGTGACATTGGACATTCTAGCATGGGGTTTGCCCTTTTCATGCTCGAGAGACTTGGTAGCCTCAGTTGCCAAAGGGAAGCTTGGACATTTCGCTGCTGTTAGACTTTCCGGGAAGATGTAGTTAGGACAATTTAAGTGAGCAGTCATGCTATCTTTTGTCTGACAAAAGAGATTATGAGATGATGTATTTGCTGAGGAAGCAATTTCAGAATGTCTTGACATAATGTTGGGTAGAGTGGCAGGGTGGCCCAATTCTTGGGTCAGGTTTTGGTTATGGGTGTTAGAAGGTAGCCACTTACAGATGCTTATATAGCAAAAGGCTTCTTTAGGAATAGCTCAGTCTTGGTGGGATGGAGAATATGAACTGCAGTTTTGTTTTTACTCTAGAGAGAACTGAAAATATTAAAAATTACTTATATTTAAAACATTGTTATTTGCTTATTGAGTGGAAAGTTATATTTACTACTTGAGTGGAAAGTTATATTTACTCATACTTCAGTAAAATCACCAGGTTTTTTAATGACCAGGGAATCTGAGAATATAACTGATTAGCAAAATAACAGAAAGTGTGCTGCTTTTTTTTAAAATGGGCTCAGTTTCTGCCTGTCATGTAGAATAATCCAAACAAAAATAGAAAGCTTCTGCGTCAGTGTTCCTGAGATTAGATGTTATGGTATAAATTCTGTAAAATGTGGAAATATGAAGGGAAATATAGATTTAAACCAGAATGCATAAATCTCAGTGGTGTCTATCATGGAAGAATCCATCATACTCTGACCTTTTAAAATCCTGTGAGACAATGATCTTCTAAGAAATTTCCTCCAAATGTTCCCACCAACTAGTTTCACAGTGTCCACTGATCAGTTATGAGGTATCTCCTTGTGGAAGCAAGGTTTTATGCTGGATTAAATCTGGCAGACTAAAGCTCCATTCCTCCAAATCCTCTTCATTTACAATCTGAACAGGAAAAAGAGAGATCTATAAAAAGCAGGAGAAAGGCATCAACCATATATTCTAGAAATATTGGCAGGGTTTCCTACGAACTGCAGCACTATCAGGTTGTTAGTTTTACAGTGGCTTGAATTTGACCTCCATGCAGAGAATTAGCTTCAAGCAGGCACCACTTGAATGAGCAAATCTTAGTCAGTATGATTTTATTATTCCTCTGACTATCACAATCAAGGACATTAGTATAGAGGGCACACTTTGAAGAGGTTATTACTGAGCACTCATCGTTTGCTTAAATCCTCAGATCTTTTTCATGTCGCTAAAGAGAGAGCACTTTCATGTGCTTGAGGACTTTTTCTTCTGGATTCATTTACATTTCGAAGGAAACAAATAAGAAGGACTTTGAAGAGATGATTAGCCTATGAGCTAATTTATGGATTTTTCATAGTCTAGTTCCTTTAAGCCTCTTGCATGGAACTGATTTTCATTTGGAGTAAGACTGTAGATTTTAGTCAATACAGACAGGATATTTTAAAATAGCTTAGCACTGGTTGCAGTGTTCTCTTCTAGTTTAATGGGAGCATTTGCTTCTAATTTTAATGAAAAACAACAGTGAGGGCTCCTGAAAATCCGATTTTTCCTGCTTGTTGTACCCTGAGTATTCACATAGGAGATTTATTTAAAGCTCTTTTTATGAAAGAACAGACCCTGTTTCATGAAAAGTAAGTTGGCACGAAGATATTTGATGGCAAAATCTAGGCCAGGATATTTAGGGAAAGTGCTTTGCACTGAGTGCGGGGGAGAGGGAAGGGCTGTGATGAGGTGATCATGAGAAGTCCTGATGCCTCAGTTTCTGCAGGTGAACATAGGCCCAAGGGCTGACATATGAGATGTGTCACAGCCTCTGCTCATGTTGGCACTTCACAGGATTCCCAGATTTGCCTTTCTGGGGTATATGTGGCTACACAGCAACTTTGGAAGAGAACAAGGACTGTGCCTCTTATAATATACATTTGGAGAAAGTTTGTCGGTGTTGTCTGAAACGTGGCTAGTGAGTAGTGCACATATGCTGGTGCAGCATTTCTTTGTCACAAAAGAGCTTTAAATTCAAGGCCATTCCATCCCACTTGACACAGAAATTTCAGAAATCTGAACCCAAGAGCTATAACTATATGATTAAGTTGTTTTAATTATTGTTGTTGCTTTTCTTGTTTTAATGAGGAAAGGCTGATTTGGGACCTTCACTCCAGGAACAACTCAAGACAGGATGGACAATCCTGGAGCACAGAGGTGTGTCCTTCTGACATGGAATCAGATAGAAGTAGCTCATTTAAAACATCTCACATTCTGGTAATTTCTGCTGAAATAGAGCTTCATCCATTAAAACCTTGCCTACATCCCAGCAGACTGCCCTGTCTTTGAGAACTTATTGCCTCTGTGTTCAGTGAACATGGGGCTGTTCAATAAAACTTCTTCCCACCCAAGTATTTGCAAGAATCTGAAACTTATGGGGGATTTTAGATTGCCCCTTTCCCCTCTTGTTCCTTTCTTGTGACTACTAGCAAAGAAGGCAATCAAGAACCCACTAGAGCAGCAAATCTGAACTGCTCATTGTTCTTGATGTCTCTAGCCTTATAATTTAACTTTGAATGCTGCATGTAGAATTTAGTAATCTAGAAAACTATGTGTACAGACCAGAGACTATGAGAAAACTAGTCCTGGCCCTACCACTGACCCACCAAATGGCCTTAAATAATTCGGTCCCCATGTTCTCATCTGCAAAATAGAGAAACTATAGGGATCCTCTCCATTGTGCTCACTCAGATAAAGCTCTGTGGTCTGCCTGGCAGCTTGCTGCCTCATTGCAGCCCTGGGGTACTTTTACCCTCTTTTTCTCCTCTTGCAAGTGGACAATTCTTTGAGTCTCTGGCACAGCAACAATTGCTGCCCCTTATTCTGGTAGCAGCACTTTGTCCGGCTGGCAGTGATATCAGCTTTTTCCTTTGATTTGTCTTAGCAGGCCCAGGAGGGGGAATTTGTGCTCGTTTGCTTGGCTAGAGGTAACACAATAGATCTGAAGCCTGTAAATGCTGATGACCTCAAAAAATAACAGAAAAGGGGAGAATAAAACTAATGATTTTTAAGATTACCAGAATGTGGTGCAGAGGAAACATCTTTCATGGTTTTTGATTTCCTTAGGTATCCTAGTACATTTGAACCACAAACTATAATATGGTGAGTGAAGCAAAGTCATCCAAACAGATAAATTGATGTTATGAATCTGGGACAGAATATGTCTGATTATGCTTTGCAACTTAACTGATGGGGTTTGCTCTATTTATGGCTGAGCCATTCTGTGATCTTACAGGAAATTGCTTTTTGTACACACCATTCTTAATAGATTTTTAAATTCATGCCTGCTCTAGGAAAGTGGATTATACTACAAGAGATTATGCATTTTTCCCCAGCTTTTAAGGAGCAACCTTAATGACGGTTATTGTTGATGAGGGCATTACAGAGCATTCGTGTAGCAAACACCTTGAATAGCTTAGTGTTGAAAGCTTTAATTTTCCATTTAATAATAGTGAAACTAGTTAATACTAATTTTATACAATCACTTCCTAAGCTTCTTAGAAAGCATGCAGTCATAGATTTAGTCTGTGCCACGGGGGAATGCCATACATCATGAGGCTCAAAAACCCCCAGAGTTATTAGAGCTATGTGTAATATTTTACATCCCGTCTTGGATCCAGTTTGTAAATCCTTTGATTCACAGGCAATGATGGCTTACCGGGGGATGGCTGCAGTGCTTCCTGCCGCCGGCTGTCTGCCCCACCCCTCTCTTGGAATTGTTCATTCGTGCTGTGAAGGTGGCTCATCTCTTTGGGAAGCAGCTGTTGAACCAGCACAGTTTTCAGACCAGTAATATTAACAGAAAAACTGGCACTGGCTTTGGTTCTCCTTAATACACCAAGCTGTAATTTACAGTGGTTCTATTACTGCCACACCAGCAGCTGAGCTGTCTCGAGGCAGGGGTAGGGCTCAAAGGTGAAGATGGGAACCCCTGCAGCCATCTGCTGCCATCCGTATTCATCAGCCAGATACCCAGACCTAGACTGGGGTTTGTAAACATGCATGGTGGTTCCTTGGTGTTTTCAACCAGCTCTTTTCTCAGGTTCAGCTTGAGACCCCTCTGGGGGTTTCTGCTCTCACTGCATCTATGGAGATTTCCACATGGACAAGGCAGTTTGACTTTGGGACAAGGATCCCTGTGGAGTTCTGAAGCCTTGGGAAAACACTTTCTCGCACACGGCTGGTGCAGGACCAAACCCCTTTTGAGTGTGTGTCTCACTGAAACCTGCTTTTGAGGTTTCTGTGGTAACTTCTTCAAAAGCAAATATCAGAGGGTAATATTGGGCTGGGATTTCACAATTCATTCTTACCTAAGATGCCCAGCCAAAGGCAGAGTAAATACTGTGTCATTTAACCAGCTTAGAGGGACATACTAGCCTGCTACTGGTTCAGGGGAAAGCCTCCCCTCCTGTGGCCGTCTTGCTGCTGGTGCCAGTAATCAACACCTGCGACTGCCTTGCTGCTGAAAAGCACTTGCATTTTTTCCCTGTAAGTCACTCATGGGTTGATGATCTTTTGTGAGCAGCTTTCCACCTGCATTTGGTCTCAACAGCACGACAGAGCATCGCATTTGCCATCCAGTCAAACAATAACTCACAGCTGCTTTTAGAAAAAAGGGGTAAAAAAGGGGGAATGAGGCCAGTTTTGAGGGCTTCAACAGCTCTGTTTTTTCATTGGACATGTTCTTTTCATCCGTTTTCATGCGCTGTTGAGGGAAAAGTTTTGAGAAGTGTGGCTCATGTTCTAGTTGTGTCCTTCAGAAAAAAGACTGAAAATTGTTTATGTTGGAAGAGCAGGTCAGGGACATGGTCAGTTGTGGTAATTGGGTCTGTCAGTCCCATTACTGACCTCCCCAGGGCAAAGTCTGTCAGAGAGGCATCCTCCTCCTCCTCCTATAGACATGCTGCCTGTTTGAGCCTTCCACTGTCTTTGAGCAAGAGCAGAACTGGGGAGGGATGAGAGAGGGGGTCAGTGGTGGGATACCTATGCCATTGGGATGGGCTGAGAGGGGGTGTGCAAGTAGAGGTGTGTCTGGCAGAATAAAAGAGCAGGGCTTTTCTGGGGCTGGTTGCTGAGAGCGGTAGGAGCTGCTCATGTGTCCAGGCTGGCAGGCAGGGGTCATGGGGATGGAGAAGGGACTGTGAGGTGACAACCATGACACTGAAACAGGACAAGCAGGGGGTGTAGAGAGTGAGACATCCTGTCTCAGACTGTATTTATATTTCCTGTGGAGAACTCCTGTGTCTTCCTGCAGCTTCAGCTCTTCTTGACTTTGAAGTAGGATGCTCACAAAAGCCTACCAAGAAGTTCCCATCCTTTTTGTTTTTGCTGTAGGAAGCAGAGCAGTCCTAGTTGCATATTCAGAAGTAATTTACATGGTTTTGGTTAGTTACGCAACATATGTGGAGTTTCTCTTCCCCTAACTTGAATGTCTTGCACAACTAGTAAGCATAGTGTGAATTGTCAGTGTGAATTGTCAGCCCTACAGTCAGGACTACCAACTGCAGTTTGCCCTGACAAAGGAGACAGCAGAAACACAGGGGGGTTGAGAACAGGCAGCAAAAATAATTAAGCATGGAGAGACTTCCCTCAGGAAGAAACTGAAAAGAATAGGACTACTTTGTTAGAGAGTAGATGACTAAGAGTTATACAAATTAATGAATGGGAGAGAGAAAGTCGAAAGGGTGGGATGGTGGTGTTCGTATTTACCCTCTCAAGCTATGAAAGAACAAGGCAACATTCAATTAAAGGGAAAGAAAAAAGTATCAGGTGACAAAACCTACTTTGCTTAGGATGGGATTGAGCTGTGTTTGAGAAGTCGTCTCACTGCAGAGCATGGATGGAGCCTCAAGGACTGCCCAGCTTGTAGTCTAGTCACTTAAGCTAATGAATCCAATGGTGTTGGTTTCTTTAAGAAAATACTTGTCTGCATGGAAAATGAGGGTGAAAATAGGAGATGGTATGTGTTTGAAAGTGTTAATATTTCTTTTTCTAGGTGCTGGTTTAATGACTGCAAAGTAAAAATTTCCATTGTGGACAAATGTATGATTTTTTAATCATCTTTCTATACTGCAGCAGAGTGCACTCAATTGGTTCTAGCCGTCCTCTTCGGCCACTATTTGACAGTTACATGATCGTTTAAGATACATTTTCCTTTGTGCTATTTTCTGCTATTAACCTCTTAGCATGCGACATCTGATTATTGGCTCCTTTGGTTAGTTAATTCATTATATTGTGCTTAGAGTCACAGGTTGAAACTGGAGCTATGCTAGATACTTCAGATATATGGGAATGCTCTGTCCCAGCGGTATAAAATGGTACCTAAAACTCATCTGAGGTGCTGAGTCACAGCAACCAATTTATCTTAAATGCAGCAGATGATACCAATGCCCTCTACTACCTGAATCAACTAGAATTGGAATTCTTTGAGCTATTCTACTGTGTCTTGTACAAACATGATCTGATGCCTAAAGACTCCAATTAGGAAAGGGAATACAAAATGAGCTGCTTACCTTATTGAGATGATGTTCAGCTACCACAGTAAATATGGGTGAGGTGGAAACAAACTGATTACTAACTTCATGGGAAGATAAAGGACTTGGCAGAACTGGACTAGTGCCCAAACCAGCCTCAGTAATGAGAGAGGGGTGGTTTCCCTTGCTTTTGTAGTGGTCACACACTGACATATAATCGCCACAGAAACTCACTGTGTGCTCACAGGGCTTTAGGACAGTTCTTCTGAGACTAGAGGTCATGCCCCAAGTGGGTTACAAGTGGCGTCCTGACTCAACAGATACTGAACTGTTTGGATGAATGTTTAGTCATGAGAATGCCAGAAACTGAATTATAACAGGGAAGCATTTGAGAACTGCTGTGTGAAGAGCTTTGCCCTGTAAGATGTTGCATACCTGGCATACCTGTCCTAGCAAAGTCAATGAAGACATACCTGTGCACTGAGTTGAGCATGTTGCTGAAGTGCTTTGCAGGGTCATTGTGAGCACATACAGTCGAGAGTTGGGTCTTGGGCAGTTTCTTGTTCTTCCTCCCCTCTTATGGTTTAACCCCAGCAGGCAGCTGAGCACCACACAGCCACTTACTCACTGCCCCTGCAGAGGAGTAGGGGACAGAATTGAAAGGGTGAAAGTGAGAAAACTTGTGGATTGGAGACAGTTTAATAAGCAAAGCAGAAGCTACACGTGCAAGCAAAGTAAAACAAAGCAAAACAAGGAATAAATTCACTGCTTCCTATGGGCAGGCAGATGTTCAGGCATTCCCAGGACAGCACGGCTCCGTCACATGTAACGATGACTTAGGAAGGCAAACACCTTCACTTCAAATATCCTTCCTCCTTCCTTGTTTTTCCCTCAGCTTTATATGCTGAGCATAATGCCATGTTGTATCACTTGAGATATTGCTTGGGTCAATTGGGGTCAGCTGTCCTGGCTGTGTCCCGTCCCAACTCCTTGTGCACCCCCAGCCTCCTCACTGGTGGAGGAGCAGAAAAGGCCTCGACTCTGTGTAAGCACTGCTCAGGAGTAATGAAAATATCCTTGTGTTATCGACACCTTTCCCAGCATAAATCCAAACCACATCTTCATACCAGATATTACAGAGAAAATTAACTCTAAATTAACTCTATCCTGGCCAAAACCAAACGCCCCCCAACACTCCACCCCCCCACCGCCCCAATTAAAAATCTTTGTATCTTTGGATTCAGTAAAAAAATAAAAATAATTAAAAAAAACAAAACAAAACAAAAAACCAAAAACCCAAAAAAACCCCCAAAACCCCAAGCATTATTGGAAAAAGTTCTAAATGAAAATATGCCTTCCACTAAACATGAATAACCAATATCAAACTTTGCAGTGGTCTGGACATTTTAGACAGTCTACAATATTATAAGAAAGGAAACCATGCAATAGCCTGAAACACCCTGAGTAGTAGTGAAGGACCAGGTGGAGATGCCAGGGATATATTTTCTCACTATATTTTCAGTGATGGTTTCATGAAAGTGATATTTGGCCTGAAGAATCTAAAGAAAGTATTTTCAGAGTAGTTGCCTGAATTTTAAAATGTGATAAGTGGCTTGACTTTCAGATACACTGATCTTAATGGTTGTAACTGCAAGGTAAGGCATGTTTTATAACTTTTAGGGTCAGAAAGGTCAGGCAGGTGATCTCATCTGGCTACTGGAAACAGGCCATACCATTTGACTTAGTAACTGTTTTGGCTGAAGGAATTCTTATTCTTTGTGTAAGCAAACACGGCAATACTTGCTAGTTTTTCCGTTCCTTGATGCCTGCAAGTCAACAGGACTGATTGTCCTGATGGTAAGATTAAAACCAAGGAGGTAATTCTTCTCCAGTATTTCTCTCCCCTCTATATCCTTCTCTCTGATGGTCTGGATCAGTGCATACAGGCAGTATTCATCTTGATCATGTTTCCTTTTAGTAAAAAGACATATTTTTTTAGTTTCCAGGATACAAGTCCTTCATATAAACTCCTCCTACTCCTTTACTTCCCATGGCCTCTACACCTGGGTCCCTGTGTCCTACCCCTATGCTGAAGCTCGTGAAGAACAAATCAAGGCAATAGACTGGAGATTTTTGAACCTTGTCTTAATTGAAACTAGAAGAAAGCAAACTGAGTAATGGTTATAAGAAACAACTGAAACGGGACTAGAAAACTCAGTTTGAGTACAAGAGTACAATGAGAGTTTTTTCAGTCAATATTTGATGAGAAGGTTACTTTTTGGGGGGAGGGAGAAAGGCTTGGTGAATTATATTCTTATTTTCTCACTTTTGTGGGTAAATCATGCCATTGACCTAATCCTTCAAAAACATGAGACCTTTTCTGTTTGTTAGTATGTCCATGTTCAATTGAGCAGCAATCCTGTTTGTTGATCTCATTACTATTGCTTCTAAGTGTTGCTCCTGTGTGTCGTATTGATCCAAAATTACTTTCATGTTACTAAAATTTCACATCCCAACAATTTTCTAATGGATCTTCTACTTGGATCAAAACCTTTGTCATCAAACTGGAAGGAGAGTTTACTGTGTTGACCAAAGGAGAAAAAAATCCTACAGGATTATGAGATTTATTGCTTCTGGTTGCAAAATTAGTGTCTCTTTGATGATTTTTGTTATCTCATGTACTGGGCACATGGCTCAGAAATCCAGCATAAGAAAGATTTTTAGATGTACCTGGATTTAGATGCCAGCCCAAATTTTGTCAGTACAAACAGTGATGGCAAGCAGATGTTTATCCTAGGATTTTCTGGGATATATTTTTTGAGTGTTTGAAATTCACAGCATGTTTCAATCTTCTGCCTAATGCTTAAAAATCAAGACTTACTAGTGAAAAAAAAAGATGATATTTTGTTAGCAAAATATGTTGCAGGTCTTGTAATAAAAAGACTTCAATCATTGTTGAAAAGCATGTTCAATGTTGAATCTTCAGATTCACCTTGTCTTGTTACCTAACCACTTTGTCACCTTGTTACCTTGTTCACCCTCTGCCTTGGCACTACACTGCTTAAAGATAATTGAAAATCAAGGATCTGCCTAAAAATTTATTTTCCTCCAGCTGCAGTCACTGAATTGCAGTATTGCTGCTCCAGAAGGAGTCAAGTGAAGGTAACTGTTGTTTTTTTGGTTTGGTTGGTTTTTTTTTTTTTTTTTTTGGTTGTATTTTTTGTTTGTTTTGTTTGGTTTTTATTTACGATTTTGTTTTTTGATATGTGGACACTTAAGATTATCGCTATAATTTAAACCTTTATCCATTATTATTATGAATCTCCCATTCAATTTTAACTCTTGAAAGCATCAGAGCTACACCTACGAAGGCGGGTGTGATGATCTGCATCTCAGTTTGTATATCTGCATCTCAGATTGATACACCACATGTGAAAGCATTTGAATTGAGCAGTGTGTACACCAGCATCAGAATGGGAAAAGAGTCATCATAGTCTTGATTCCAGCTTCAAGGTTTAGTGCTGAGGGTGGGTGAGTAAGCCATCACTGGGTCTAGGACGCAGAATGAATGTTTGAGTGAGACAACTTTTATCTTTTGCATTAAGTCAAAGGGAAGAAGAAATTGGGGTGAAATTACTTGTGATTTTTTTCACTGTTTGTGAAATAGTGAGCCCATGACGATTAGAGCAGATCTTGGAGTTTGACTTTTGGAGAGTGAAGAAATCCCACCCACGGGAACCAGTTGCCTGCCGTGCAAACCTGACTCACAGATGTAGCAGGGTCAGCACTGTAACATTTCCTGAAAGCAAAGACACTGTATTACATTCTGAGGATTTTGCTTATCTGGAATATTTCTCAGTGCTGTAGCAACTTATTGCAGTCCCACGGTAACAAACTGCTGTTTTCTGAGGAAATCTGAGCTTGTGCAATTCACTTCTAACAGACAGTGCATTCAAGGCTGAGACAGGGCAGACTTCCCATGCACCCAGAAAGCCTCTCCTGCAGCTCACTGAGTGTTAAAAGATGGTTATTAACTTCTTTTCTTTTCTGGGCATCTCTTGTAAATGGAATGATAAGGGTTGCACAAAATCATCTCTCTTGGCAGTATACAGGCCTCCTCCTTGAAATCCAGCTACTGCTGGCTGCATTTGTATCAGAACTGGAAAATCAAGACATACAAATGAAACGTTAGGAATTATTTCCAGGCTCTTGATATTGCTCCAAAGCTTAAAGAAGTTCCAGCCTGAGGATCATCTTTGAGTGTATCATTAGTAGTTGGCTTCTTTAAATTCCCCTAGGTGGGCAGTTACATCATTTAAGCATTAAAACTCTCAGGTTGATGTCAGGCTTCAACTAAGCTAAGTAAAAGAGTTCATGTTAATGAGAAGCAGTCTTTCTCTAGAAGAATTTAGTCTAACAAGAGCGAGGGATGACAGAGCTGACAGAGGGAAATGGATTCCCTTGGAGATGAAGGTCAGCCAGTAACCTGGTGTCAGACCCAGGACCAGAACCAAGTCCTTAGTGTATTGGATCAGGTGCTCTTAGCTTCTTCTGTCAATTGGCAGGCTGGAAAGAGGAGTTTGAAAGAGGCTGTTAAATGGAGAAAAGGGCACTTGCGTGCTTCACTGAGATTATCCATAGAGAGGGTTTTCTCTTACAAGAAAAGTAGCTTTATTAAAAATAGAGGAAAAGAGAAAAATGAATCATTTAGCAACATTTTCAGCGTGGTGTTTAAGATGTTACAGTTTCAAAGCACGTATAAGTACAAAGCACATGTTGCCAATGCTTGTGTTCAGCAGCAAGTTTCTCGCAAAATCAGCTGACTTTGCAGGTTCTGGTGTCAAGTGTTGCAATAGTCAGAGTATGTTTCATTTCTCTGTGAAATACTACTGAGGCCCTTTGTGCCAGCTCCTTATGGCCTCATAGACATTGCGTCTTCCAAAGTCCAGGCATCCTGCTGTCTCATGGCACCCTGACCCTTGCGTGTTCACCACTTAGACTTCCTTACCACACAAAGACAGGGAAGGAGACCTCAACAGTAAGGGCCCTTGAATGGGGTAACCTCCTCCAGGACAGTTCTGGTATACACTGTATGGGATGAAGAACCTCTTCTGCTGTTAGAATCCTTGCCCACTGAGGAGAGGGACATGTATTCTCACTGGTATCAAGGTGTTTGGAGCTAGGTCTATCATTTAGGAGACAAGACACTTGTTTTCTAGTTCTTCCACCTCTTGAGTTGTTGGAAAAGGGAATAAATGTAGATATCTCCATTCTAAAAGCAATCACCTAGGACAGGCTTAAAATGTGATGGTGATAAACATAAAATCACTTTCTCACCAGTGGTCTTCTGTACAAGGCCTGGCCATGAATTTGGGCCCATGTCAGGAATAAACCTAGAATATACTTCTTGGTTTGAAACCTTGGAGACAAGTGGGAGAATATCTAGGTTCAATCCTGCCCTGACAGGATTTGAGCATTAGTTAAGATGCTATCAAAAAGCTTGATAGTGTCAGAAGGAAGAGGTTGCTTCTGGCATGGACTTGGTTGCCTGTAGCTCTAGATGTCAGCTGAGCAGCATTTTTGAAGATTTTAGTGATAGTAAGATGTCTTCTGAAGCCCTTTGGAAAGCAGGCATTTTTAAAGTCACACCCTCCTTGTCCAGTCTTGCCATAAATTTAGTTTGCCTAGTAAATAATAAATAAAAGGCTTGTTTGCTAATTAGCAAACTCCAAAGCACAAAATATTAGTCTTTATCTGAACAGAAATAATTCCCTTCACTACAGTTTAAAAAGCTGTCGAATTTTTTTCTACAAAATTATCTAGAAGCTAAAACTGTATTTCAAATCCTGACTGGCTATTTATAGCATACTGCTCTTTTGATGGAGAAAATTAGTTCTGCAGAAGGCAGGACAACCAACTCCTCTGCACTGAGTTCTATTCCTTTTCACGAAATGGGAATATGCTGGATGAGGGAGAATAATCCTTAACTTTCTGTTTATTTCAGAAGTTTAATGTGTGTTTCTGGGCAAAACCTCTTGACTGCAGTTTGAGGGATCAGAAAGATTCATGAGACCTGTTTTCTTCCTTTTTGAGCAAGAAAGCTGATTTGTGTGTTCAGAACTCAGTGTGTTCTGTTGTCCTTCAAGGGAACAGGCAACCATCTTTCCATTGCTCTCTGCTTTGCACAATCCTTTACAGCAGTGCAGAAAGGAGGAACCATAATTTACTTGTGGCAGCAACATATCCTACCTCCACTGTGCACAGCTGTAAATGGCAGCACCTTATCCAGGACAATGGCAGGTTGGACAGTCCTTGTAGAGTGAGCTGGAGCTGAAGAAATGAACATTTACTCCATAAGGAGATATTAATAAAAAGTAGGGCTCAGTTGGAAGGGAGCTGGTAGGGGAATGCAGTCTTTGAAGAAGTTAATTACCCACCTACCCTACAGGTGAAGAGATCTGAAAAGTGTAGTGATGGGCCAGCCAAGGTGTTGCCTCATATCCCTGCTATTGTAGGATAACATCAGTCTATCATCCTCTAGAAACTGAAAGATGAGTATGAATTCAAGGGCTTGGAAACTGGACAAAGCCTCTAATGTGTCAATAAACCTCGAAGAAGTGTCAAATTGCTGATACATGAGAGGCTGGCAAATCTACTGTAGCCTGTCCTTGTGGGGTGAGGTACCCATCCTAGTTGGTGTAATGTTAGTCAAAGTGGAGGAAGAAAATCACAACTTCTGTGACAAAATATTCAGGAACACTGCTGATTTACATTATCATTTAGGACTATTCACTAATTAGGATTTCTAGTATCCAGCAGTGATACTCCTGAAAGCTGCAACATCTGCTTCAGCCAGGCCCACTGAGGCTTGGGTCATAAAGGTGTGGGAAACATCTTCCCTACAAAGAATTAGTTCAGCCCATTTTTCAACAGAAAGAGTAAGACCTATCCAACTTGTGTTTCATTACGCAAGCCTTTCAGCTGATGGAAGCACTAGCATATTCTAGGCCGGTTGTTGGTCGCCATCTCATGCATACAAAACTCTATACTTGTGAGAATAAATATGCAAATTCAACCTCTCCACAAGAAAGCTCTTATTCTATTTTCCCTTTTATTTCCAAAAAAAAGGAAACAAGAAAATTTCTTCTTACAATTCCATCTCTATAATATTCAGCTGATTTGATGCAGATGCCCTGATTTTCATCCATATAAACGAGTAAAGAATCAGGCCCTGGCTGAGAGGTACATGTTTCTATAACACCACATTACAAGAGTTCTTAATTCCCTGACCCTAACCCTGGAATGCAAGGAAGAGTCAAAGTTTGGCAAAAACTGTAGCCAGATGCAGTGTGCTTCTATGTTCACACCCTTCCTAATTATTGCTCTTTAAAAAATAATAATAGAATGCAAATAACTTACACCTGGTATAGCTGGAAAGGCAATGAAAAGAAGTAAAGAACGTGGAGGTTGTGGGAGTGCTGTTATTATTGTTATTATTATTACTATTATTATTAATCAGACGAATGCACACCTGTCTGAAAGTTCCTCAAACATTGCTGTTGCTTTGGTAGGCCCTGTGAATACATTGAGGTAATGTCCTTTGGTTAGGTTACTTAATTGAACAGATGATGTGGGGTGGAGGAAGCTATGCAGGGAAACATGCTAGAGATAGAAGAAAAGAATTCCCACCCACGCAGTAGGCATGTACTGTAATAATGGAATAATTATGTGCAGTTTGTTTATAGCTGTCTTCCCCTAGCATCGATGCCTTGGGCTAGAAGTGAAGCAGGACGGGTCCTGCAATCAGTTTTCACAATCATGTTTTTGCTGTGATTTGTCTTTTATTCCCCATTAGAAAGCAGAGCATGTCTAGAGAAACTGCAGTGGATTCAACCCTTCAGGATACTTCAAATTGGCTCAAATTTGGGGAGGGATGGGTGTTCATGAGTGACGGATTTGGATTTATACCATGATCTGTGGATCCCAACATCTGTAATGACGGTTCTCACTCCACAATCCCAATCTGCCCAGAGTTGCCCAGAGCTGGATAACTTTTGGCCTGAGACATTTGCCAGCCTTTCAAATAATGAATGTTGGGTTGTGGACAAAAGCCAAAGCTGGATGGCTTTGTGTACAGCTAAGTAACTGTTACTGCAATGGACCGTACAGTGGGGATTTGTTTTTGGTGTTATTGAAGCAGGTTAGAAATTGTTCTTGTGGATTCTTCCTGCTGCTTGTTAATAAAATTGATCATGCCCTGGTTTTACATTTCAGCATGAACTCACACTGTGCTGATGATAAAATGCTGATGATTTTCTTTCTGCTGCCCTTCTAAATGTATTAGAGGAGTCTTCATGCAGCTGCCATTTTGTGTTCCGTTCAACTGCAATCTGCCATTAATGCATACACAGTGGCACTTAAGAAAACGTTTCCAGGCAAGTGGAATATCCACATGATGAACTTTATCTTTCTCTTCCAGGAGGCTGCATGCCATGTCTGTGTAGTTAAGAAGAGAAATGGGAAGTATTCACAGATTAACTGCAGGGAGGTCAATAAACAGATGTTGGACCAGGAAACAACTGGAGAACATGATAGTCACACCTGCTGCATTGGATCTGTCACACAGGTTATGAACTTTGAGAGCAAATGGCTTATTTCATATGCATTTGTGCAGCACATCACATTATGAGGGCCTTGATCTGAGGTTTAGTGGATATAACTGTGTCTTGGAAACTCAGAGCAGCCTGCAGATATCAACTAATGAAATGCCTCCACCACATTTATATGCAGAGTTAGTAAGAATATGTTCATCACACATTGACTTTGGAAATGCCTTGAAAATTGAATAGAGCTTTATTTAAGGGGTAAAAGAAATAAGAATAAGCGTGAAGTGACAATGAACAACATACAAGGCAGCTGTTAAGACCACCTTACACGTGCAGCAGATATCCTTTTCCTCAGGTTGTTACAAGCTGGAGTGCTATTTTAATCAGTTAAAACTGTTGAGTGGAATGTAGAAAAGCATATTTTTGTTATCAAAACTGTTCTGAACAAGCTGGAATGAAAAATCAGCTTTTTTTCATAGTTGTCATAGATCTTATTAAAAAAAACTGTTTTGGATTACATGGTTTTTAAACAGTCCTGGTCAATGCCTTAACTTTGGTACAGAGACATGGGGCAATGGAAAGCCTTCTGGGTTGCAGGCAGGTGCCAGCCACTGCTGTGGTCATTCTTATTCCCTGAAGTGCTGCTCAAGTTGAGTAGGAGGAATGAACCAAGCAATGGCTATGTCAGCCACCTTGACTCCAACTGGGAATTTCAATGCAATGAGTGCACTTCTGTGCAGTACTGATCTCACTTAACCAGCCCTTTCTGATGCACAGCCTTTCTGCTGAAATGTGCTTGCTGTGTTGCATTGTTCTCTGCCTTGGATCCTGCCATGGCTAAGGCTATATGGTTATTGCAGTGGCCATCTCTTATGCCAACAGCATATGTAGGAAGCTCCTAAAGTAAATGGATGAATCAAGAAAAAATAGCAAGGTGAGGGGGGCTAACAGAGATTTAGGAGCTAACATTTCTCTGTTTGACTTACTATCAATGATTTAACATGAGGCCTTGGGTAAATCACTTCATATTTCTATGACTCAGTTTCTGCATCTGAAGCAACTGTCTGCTGATCTCACTGGGGTAGTTTTAAAGCTTAATTTACTTATATTTTATAGCACTTTGAAGATTTGAACTATACTGTATTATGGGAATCGTTGGGAGTCATAAAAGAAAGAGTCGGTGTTGCAAGAGGAGGTATGATAATGAAGCCTAAAGTCAGAGACTTAATGCCTCAGTTCTTTGCTGAATCAAAGCCTAAGACTGTGAGTTCTTTGAAACAGACTCTCCTCAATTAGAGGCCTGCTCAGAACATAATAGGGCTATGACATACCTGGGGCCTCTGAGTCCCTCTGTAACAAATGTTTAGGTACATAGGCTTGAAGATGGCACCAGCTGCAGGAATGATACAGGTCCCTGTAGGGTCTATTTCTTTCTCTCACGGCTCTTAGGTTTTTTTTATCTTCAATCTCTGTACCTTACTGCATGTTCCATTCTCCAGGTCCTTAAAGCATTGTTCAAGCTATAAATAAAGAAGATGAAATTACAGGGTACTTATATGTGCACTAGCTGGGAAGCTGAATGGGCATGAAAGGGCTTCCTGGTTTCCTTCCAATTCAAAATGTTATTGAGTTACTATGTAATCAGATAAATGAGTTGTTAATCAAAGTGATGTCAGCTTGGGACATACTATAGAAAAATGATTCCGTTGTAATCAGAACTGTATAATTAAGCAATGAGGCATGACAGGGCTTGAATTATGGCACGATAATTTTCACCTCAATGCTGCTGATGAGGGCCATGGCTGTCTGCCATCCAAGTACCCGATTATGTCTTGCTGTACAACAACCCCAGTGCTGAAACATCTGAGGCGAACTAGAGTAAAAATTGTTCTTTCATCTCACCACCCTCCGCCCTGCTCCAGGGTGAAGCTTTTCTGTGATCAGCTGGGTCAGGCTGAGCCCTGAGTATCTGGGAGCAAGTCTGACTATGTCTCTGCTGTTAGAATATTTATGATGTGAATGCATTGTGCTTGACATGAGTCTAATGTGACAGCAAGATATGGGATCCTTTACAGGGCCAATGATTCTGTCCATAGATACCATTAGTTAGATTTCAGCAAAATGCTTATTGCTACAGAAGAAGCCCACAAAAATGGTCCCCACCTAGCAATACTTAGCATTTCCTAGACTTAAACACCGTTCTCTTCTGAGAAGTTAGAATGAGGAATTAACTTTTACATTCACAATTCTCTATTTTTTTTTGCCCACCACCCTTGGGATAGAGAAAAATTTGGTTTGACTTTAAGAGCTTTGAGGAGACATCAGAATAACATGGGTTTTGGCAACCTATTAAATGAACAGTGGCATAGATGTGTTGTGGGTTAAAATGACTTCATCTAGTATAGTGACCAAATCCTGCAGTCATAGCTTGGGTGAAACTCCCATGGAAAGCACTGGACATTTGTCTGAGTCAGCAGCTGAAAATTTCTTCCATGGGCTCAGTTTGAAGGTGAAAATGCCAGGGCTGAAAAGTTCACTTTTCTAACGGTGGGAAAAAATGTCACCTAAGAAATATAAAACTGTGCCACCTCATTTTTCCTCATGAAATGCTGATTTTGCTGAGGAGGTGGGAAATGTTATGCAATTTACCCTTTCTCTCTACAAACTCTCTCCTGTCGTGTCACCGTCAGCCTTGCCTTGCATGGGCATTGCTCATACTTCTGCTTTAGGAATGTGATTTTCTGGTGAGCTGATGCACCGCACCATTGGCTGCCTGGCAAGCGCTTTATTAGTTTTCTTGTAGTTTGGGATCCCTGGGACTGAGAAGAAACCCAGTATATCCAAATAAAGCATTTTTGCACCTTCTCCAGAGCCTCTTCCAAAGTGTTGCATGTGATGGCAGTACATGCAGTCTTGGAGGCACCTTTGTCTCCTTGGAGGTGGAGCTGGGCAGCTTGCCCCAGTGCTGGCAGGCATGAGCAGCCCAATGCAGCTGCCTCTGCCTCAGGACAGAGAAGGGCAGTGCTGGAATCATGTGGCCACTCAGAACACCTGTGCTGGACTCTTTGGCTCAAGTGCTTTGAGACAGCTACAAAAGCATTTATGGACTCCAGACAAGACCAGTGAAGCACATAATTTTCCCAGTGTTGCCTCTGTTGCAAAAATGATGTGCTCTTGGCAATACTGTCAGGAAACTATTCCTGAGGCTAAATGCATGCAAAGTAAAGCTTCCCTTCTGACAAACAAAATAAAAATATCCTGATCTTGGCTGCAGTAGCAAAAATGTTCCCGGCCTATTAAAATTATGTCATTGAAAGAAGTGTCTCTGTGTCTGCTGGTGTACCTGTAAATCAGTTCAAGTGAACGGTGCTTTGAAACTCACTTCAGCTGATATATATGCTCTTGAGGATGAATGAACTATTGAGCTGCTAATGCTGCCATCTCTTATAAGTCGAATCTCTTCTCCAGATACTTGAATCCCATGATGATAGTTAAAACTAGGAGTTTACAAGATACATCAGCATCAATTTTTTGAGAGCTTTCACCTTGGAAAGCGAGAAGTGTCCTTCGGTTGAATGCCTGTCAAATGAGTACAGTTGAAACAGTGGAAGAGAGGGATATTTTTTGCTCTCTTCATTCAGTGCTAGCATAAGAAACTGGCTTGAGAGATCCTCCATTAACAAAACAAGAGGTACAAAGAGGGCAGTCATGATACAAGATTGCCTCTGCTTGTGGCCACCAGAAAAGCTATAATTTTGGCATGCTCAGATTCCTGCCTGGGTTCCTTTCCTGTAGTAAGGAAAGCAGCCAATCTGGGGAGAAACTGGAAGCTTCCCTGGACTGGTAGCCCGGACAGGAATAAGGCGTTCTGTGTAGGATGTTCCAAAGGCTTGTGTCCCTACTAGTTACTGTTCCTTACATCTGAGGTCAAAAGGGATCAAGGAAACTGATGATGACAGAACCACAATGGATGCAAGAGAGGCATGTTTTTGTAACATAATTTCTGACACTTGGAACTTCAGGCCACACGATGCTCTTCAAACAAACTTTTGCAGAACTCTAAAAGCTTGTGAATTTGCCTACACTGTTGAGAGAGAAAAGTATTGACCTTCAGAGAACAAGTTAGGTATCAGATGTTAAGTAGATAGTGTTAGCAGAAGAAATGACACATTTTGCTGACATTTTCATATATGCTTGTATTTGTCTGGGACTGCCCTTCTAGTGTCAGCCCTTTGCTAAGTAGCCAGCTGTCAGCTTGGGTTTGGCTCTTGTGTGGTGAGATGTTTTGATGAGTGGTTCTTGTATCCTCATTAACTGTACACTGTGTGCAGATGCACTGAGGTTCTGTGGCATAGGGATTTGCGATGGGGTGCCCAGGGCTGATGAGGGGTGAACAGTCCTCGGGGTGGATTATCCTCTGCCCTCCAGATGGCCTTTTTTTCCCACTGCCCCTTTGATTATTTTTCCATCCTTGATTGACTTGATTGCTGCAAATATTGGGATTTGTCAGTAGGGCTGGAAAAGAAGAAATGATCCTTCTGCTAGATAAGGAGCAACATGGCATTTGTGGTAGTCTCACAGCACTGTGTGAGGCACTGGAATTACTAGCAGAAGCCAACAGTAGGCAGCATAGCTAATTTAACCCAGGCTGTGAACTGTAAGAGAAGCACAAGTTTTATACTGGAGGCAAGGAACGTCTCTGACACACCTGCATATCACTGTGTAACCTAGAAGGCAGGGAGATCCTAAAATTATCATCTTGAGAGGAAATTAGATTCAGAATTCTCCATCTGCTCTGAATTCCTAGCAGGAAAGTGTTCAGTTGATGACATGAGTACTAGTCTTGACCTTCTATTTCTTTTTGCCCTAGACTTTCACTGGATAGAAAATCAGACACAAGCTCCTTTGTGCCTCTGCAAGGCATGCTGCTGGGACAGGGAAATGGCTCCCGTGGTTTAGGTTTTCCACTCAGATAAGATTACTAAATGATTGAGAACTTCAAGTTCACAAAATTCACTTTTGTTAAAAAATTTAGCAGTGCCACCTGCAGGAAAGTGCCGGGAAACCCAACGCCTGTCCGGGGAGCTCAGGTCCAACTGTCCTCTGCCTCCTCTGCGAGAGAAGTTGTGGCTGTCAGTGTGGGGCTCCCCTGATGAGTTGGTTTCTCATCGACATCAAAGGGAGATCTGCATCTGCAGATAATGTAGAATACCTGAGAACAGAACTTTGTCCAGAAACCACTGCCTTTGATAGCTGTTACCTTCTGATTTTAAAAGCCTCTCCTTTTTCCCCCCAAAGAGCTTTCCCAAACATGATGCATTGCATATAGAAGCTCTGGTCCAAGTCCCAGTGGAAATGAAGGCAGCTTTCCATTGAGTGTGATCCAGACTTTAATGCCTTTCATGTATGCCAATGAAAACTCTTTACATTGCATACTAGTGTTCTTTAAAGGCTCTAAAGTAGATAGACAGATTAGATTATTTAGCACTATACAATGCAGCATAAGTGCTGCTGGTGAGTCATGAAATGGCATTCTTCCCTCTGACTCAGTGCAGACTCAATGCCCGAACATGTTGCTATGGGGCTCTGTGTTGTTGGAGGTGCTCTTTTTCAGACAAGAAGTAAAAAAAAAATATTCTAACCCACTATTCTTGCTGCATACCCCATCTGCCTGTGAGTGCCTTGGTTGAACTTTGCAGATTTTTCACCCTAGCACAAGTTATCCTCAGCTTCCAATAGAAAACTATTGTTCTCTTTGCCAGGAGGGAGCAGGGTTTTGAGCTATCTGGAACAAAATGTATTAAAAACAAGAATGGGTTATTGCGAATACACTGTGGGGTTTAAATCCTTAATATTGAAGGAAAACCTACACCATCACTTACTGCACATTCATATTTAGCATTCTGGTTTTGTTTACCACTTCAATGACTGTTTTCAATTACTGTTCTCTGCATGAAACCCCTTTACTCAGGCCTGCTGCATACGCAGAACTCATTTAGAAGATGACTTCTCTGTTTTGCAGTGATTTTCAAGGTGTCAGACTGTTTTTTTGTTCCATATCTAAAAAGCACTTGATGCCTGGAGTGTGTGTCTCTTGTTTAAGCCCCATCTGTCTTCCTGGTCAAAAGATTTCATTGCAGCTCTTCCTCAATTGCTCAGGGAAAGGAGTTTCACCTGGCTCTTTCATCTGCCCAGTCTCCTAACCACCAGGATGTAAATGACATGACTCTCTTGCAAAAAAACTTTCTCAAAACCTGAAGTCTTGACAAGAATACTTCAATTTTGAAATTTTACTTTGTAGAAAAATGTACTGATCAGCTCTGGTATGCAGAGAGGTTTGTTTAAAAAATTGCAAAAGTAGCTGTGAGATGTCCTCATGACTCCTTCCGAGGAGAAGAGCTACCCAGGCAAAATTCAAGTGCACCTTGGGGCAGCTGTACTCTACTGGTAATATCCAGTAATTAAGATTACAAGGAGTTATTCTAGTTTGGATATTGCAAGCTATGTGATCCATTCCTCTTTGGAAAGGACTACTGAGATGGAGAGGGCTTCTTAGAAGGACAGTGGCACAGGTGAGATGGAGGAGGCATCTGGGCAGCCACAGGAGCAGCTCTTGGTTCGAACATACTTGTTTCACAGTATGGGATTCCAGTGACTGCTTTTACCCCTTGTAACCTTTGTGCCAGCGTGATAGATCACTTGGTGTATTTTATCAGTGTTCAGTTCTTCATGTTGCAAATTTTTATGTGGTATGTCCCTCCAAATGTGAAAAAAATGTTTTACCTGGGTTAGGCGTCTTAATCATCTTCCTGTGCTGTGGCTATTTTTGTAACTCCAGTTAGTGTCTGTTAATGATTTGATAATAATCCGGAGCATTCAGAAACCCAAACATTTTATTAAGAATCATTTAATCAAAGCAGATTAAAGAAATGATCTCAAAGTGCTCAGTCACAGAGATTAACTTGAAGAAACTATTTTCAGGGGAAGAAGCTGTGTTTGGGTCTGTGCTCACTGATCATTTTACATAAAATTCACAGCAGCTGGAGGAGAGATTTCCTCATTCCTTTGGACTGTAAGCTCAGCTGTGTAGATGCTTTCTCAGAACCTAATTGTTTTCATATGAACTCAGGGGGAGACACAGAGCTATTGAAATTATTTCAATTGCCCAGGGAAGCATTCAGAAGTTCCAAAGGAGAGTCTTGTTACAAGGCCACATAGCCAATAATACTTACCTCCTGAAAGTCCTCTTGCTTAAAAAGCCAGTAGAGAAGGCCAATTTAGGCTGAGCAGAGCAGGGAGATGGACAATGTTCAATGTCAGAGTTATGCCATGCAGGCATTGGCTTGCATTTATTCTATAAGAAAGCAGTTAACACAGGACATTTTTCCACCTAGTCAGAGATTTTTAACTTCTACTAGGGGGCTGTCCCTGTAATAAAGAATTGGTAAATGAGAGAAACTGTGGAAAAGTGATAAACCTATGCTTGCAAGAGGCAGAATTGATTTGGGATTGAGGAAATTAGAGAATAGAGCCTGTGACAGAGCCAGCTGCCCAATGGAGTTGCCCAGCCTCAAGGTTAACTGCAGAGCTGCTTGGTGTCCCCAGTGCCTTTTCAGCACTGACATTTGCTTTGTGGCTGCTAAATCACAAATACAGCTGGATTAATTTAGTGC
Organism: Dasyornis broadbenti; assembly: GCA_013397935.1. Taxonomy (NCBI): domain Eukaryota; kingdom Metazoa; phylum Chordata; class Aves; order Passeriformes; family Dasyornithidae; genus Dasyornis; species Dasyornis broadbenti. The sequence continues at coordinate 644,094 of VZRN01002813.1, forward strand.
TGGGGAGACTCAGGTGTGCTGAGCTGAGCTCCTCTGGATTTATACGATGTTAGATGAGAACAGAGTTTTGCCTTGAAGTCTGTGGTTTATGTGATATATGGCACTTACCACCAGTAATGACAAAATAATCCTCTAGTGCCTTCCTCTGAGCTATTTCTGATTTACACCCAAAGACATTAAACTTTATATTTATTTCCTGGTAAATGAAAACACTCTGGGATACATGATCAAGAGGGAAGATCCATAATTTCTGTTCTACAAGATTAGGCCTAAAATTGTTCAATATTTTGGTGCGAATTTTCTCCCTCTCTAAGTTGTCTGTGAAATATTCGGAGAAGAAAACATAAAGATGCCGCAGAGCAGATATGTGGTTACTAGACTGAAGTTTTCTCACTGTTCAGAAGGGGAGGAAAATGAGTGAGTGTGAGATGACTCACATACATATCTCCAACAGATCAGGCTTAACTGCTCTGAAAAGCAAACTGCAAATGATTCTTCCCTATGTGCAAATTCTACCCTCTGTCTGCAAACACATGTTGGTGACTTCAGTGAGAACCACATATTGGGAGGCAAGATTTCTATCTCCAGACTTTATCAGGAAGAGAGTTCATTGTAGAAGCAGAAAAATGATTGCCTCCTGCAAGAAAGCCCCCACATCAGTTCCTGTAGTATCCAGGCTTCATTTTGGCTCAGTCTTTTTAATTTGTAATCTCCCAGATAGATGAAGACACTGCTTAGGGATCAAAATACTATCAGATGAATGAAAGAGCTATTAATCTAGGAAAAATGAAAATACAGGAGGGAGAGCATGTGCAGGAAGCCCGGGGTCTATTCAGTCCATTGCTGGAGAGGGGAGGTCACAGGTGCATAGGTGAGCATATCCTGAGAACATGCTGGTGATAAAAATGTTGCTGTTGTGCTGTGCCACTGTTCCTCATGCTCTTTCCTTAGGGAATATCTGTAGCCATAAGAGCAATGCAATCAAAGACCATGATGGCTGCTCTGCCCTGAAACCTGGGATGTCCTAGGGCTGAAAGCCTACAGTCCTTTCACCAGCAGCTGAAGGGCCAATCTGTCAACCTCAAGCTGCTGCAGGCTTGCCTCCATGCACTGGGAATATACCTGTACACCTGCTATGCCATGCAGCTTCTTGCTCAATTAAGGAGCTGGGCACTCACTGCTGGCTGGTCACTCAGGCTATATCTCAGATTTAGCATTAGAAAACAGGTGCAAATCTGTGAATGAAGCCTAATCTTCCAGGCCAGGGGACAAAGGGTTTTATAAGAAGGCAAGTTTGTTGCTTTTAAAAGAGGCAATTGCATTGCCCTAGCAAAAATGAAAAAAAGAGTTCTCACAGTCTTTTTCCACAATTGTTATGAGTAATGTTTTCAGTCGCTTGGTTTGTGTTGTGCATAATGAAATATAAATACTGCATGGAATGCTTTGTCATAGAAAATATTTATTAATAGCAGATTTGCAATCATCATCTTGTCTTTGATTTGAGCAGGTTTTTTCTTTTCATAAGGTTCTTTCAGGCTGCTGAGCTGTGACTGATGTGTGTTTATTTCAGTTGAGTCATCAGTATCATTAATCCTATCTTATTTACCAATGTTTGTCATTTATAGCGTTTAACTGGTAGGGTGACTCACCTCAGAGAGAAATGAGAACATGAATACAACAGACTTTTTCCTTCTTCCCCTTTGGCTTGGGATAGGAACAGAGAATGACCTTTAAGGCACATCCTGAGTCATGAAGTTATCGTATTTACCTCTGCTGCTGTGTGATTAATAATTACAATCATCCATACAAGGAAAAGAAGCTTGAGTTTTTGTCCACACTTTTGCTTGTCTCTTCATGGCTTGTGTGAAGGGAGACATTTTCAGCAGGCCTCCAGGAACAGGAAGCTCTTGGTACCTCTCTCTCTTGTACAGGAGCAACAGAGAAGACACTGAGGAGGAGCTGGGGAGGAAGGCTCTTCAGAGAAGCCATCCTGCTGGCCTGGCTTGAACTTTGTGAAATTTGCTCAAGGCACTATGAAATATTTGCATTTGCTTTACAGCTCAAGTGTGGGAACTGTCTTAGCAGAACCTCAGCCAAACCTGCTTCTTCACAACTAGAAACAACCCTTTCCTCTTCATATCTGCCTGACATTAATTACTGCAGCTCACTGCTTGCATTGCAGCAACCTGCAGAGAAACTGTGGCCCTTTAGAAACACCTGAGAGTGCCACGAGTCAGTCCCACCGCTCTGTAATTGCTCTTGAGAGGAGGATTACAAGAAGAGACCCAGAAAAGGGCTTAAACATCTAAAAGTCAAGTGACAAGAGAGATTAGAACAGAATCTAAAGCTTTCACTTGTCTTTAATGTATCAGAAGAGTTGGGAAAAGGGACTTAGCATATCCATAGAATCTCCTTCCTGGGGCCACTTTCAAAGTACACAAGTACCCTCATGGCTATGCTGTCCTTCTGCATGAGGACTGAGGCACAGAAAAGTTGATGACCCCAAAGAGTTGGTGTATTGAGCAGGGAATTGCCCAGAGTCAATGTATGCAGCATGTAGCTGCCTACAGCTCATTAGTCAGGGAGGCTGAGAACACGGGTGGGTGGTAAATCTCAAGCCCCAGAAGCCTTAATTCAAGCACCTCCCTGTAACCTTGTGCCTACTTAGAAACACTTGCTCCAAAATGAGGGGTGGTAGCAGGGACAAAAGAGCAAAGTTGGGAAATGCACACCCTTTATAATTTTTGACTGTGATTCTAATTTTTCTGATCAGAAAAGGACTTCGAGGATATCATCTACCTACTCTAGCAGCTGTGGAGAAGCTGTTCTCGCCTGAACCTCCAGTCTTTCAATTCTTCAAATAGTAATTCCTTGAAAAAGGCCCTGAATATTGCATTCCAGGCTGCTGTATTGGCATAGCACCCTTCTTTTCTTCTAAAGATTTGTCACCATGCAGAAAATAATCTTATTCTTTCTGGCTGAGAAATGGCGTAAAACAGCAATGGTTTTGTTTAGAACTGTCCCCAGATTGAAACCCAGCCTGTTTTTTGCAGGCAAACTCTCGAACTATTAGGGCAGAAGTGCATCTGTACCTCTGTTTCAGAGTGTTTGTGTTTCAATGTGTAACCTTGCAGGAGAGAAACAGGGCTTTTCGTTTCTGATAGTAGAAGAAATAATTCAGCTTTCAGCTTCCCACTTACTGGCTGAGAGTGTAAATCATTAGACTGTTGCTCTGGAAGAAGAGTATCAGGTGCTACAGTTTTCCCTGAGGAACCTCATCCTGTCTGTGAAAGAGCTGTGACTGAACACCTGGCTTCTGGGTTTAGGTTTGAACAAGGTTTCAAGTAGCTCAACCTCACAAAACTTGGCATTTTGTCAAAAGATGTGGGGTCATGACCTGAGATGCTCATGTTGCAGCTGAACAGGGATTTTCATGTTCGCAACTTTGAACTGAGCTTACAATTATTTCTAATGTGGGTGCTGGATCCAGAATAAAAGTAGTATTTGATGATGTGCCCAAAACCATGCAGATTGGAAAGGGATAGACTACAGTTTTCCTGTGCCTTAGCTGAGTGCTCTGACCCCACAGACCTTTACTTAAGAGCTGTTTTCTAAGAGTAGGCTATTGCAATTATATTTCACTGCAAACCTTTGTCCTGCAGATTACTACAACGTGTAAATTCAGTGACTTATTCCTGGGTCCTGAGTTCATCTTATCGAACAGCACACCTTGCTACTATACTTTTCAGAGAAAGCTCTTGGATAAGAGGTTCTTTTTCATCAGTGCCTACCTGCTTCCTGTTAAATCTGTGTATTTATAGGGCTGGCATCTTAAAAGGATTTGTCTCTAATGTGCTTGTCAAGGGACTGATAACTTGGCATATTTAAGTAATCACAATCTTAATGTTGCCAAATGGAACTTTCTAATTCTGGAACTTTTTTTTTTTTTTTAAATTTTCATAGCATACAAAGTTGTAATTCTCCTAATTCTCCTCTTTCTTAATTTTGCCATATATGTTTACCCAAGGGTTTGATAAGCCAGAGCTTCAATGAACCATATTTGTATTCTGCCCAGATATGACTAACATTTACAGGTTTCTAAATATCTTCAGATGTGTTGAGGATACATAAAAAGAAGAAAGGGTGGGTGAAATTATTTGGTTTAATCTAATTACTTAGGGTGTTTTTCAAAATGTGGCTGTCTGTTGAAAACGCTCCCTGTTACTCAGAGTTGCCTCACACAGGGACAGCAATTTTCTTTGAACATTTTATCAAAATTCACTTAAAGCAACATGATAAACTGACTCATCCATAACCGCTTGGAGAAGTTTTTATTTTAAACTGGTTTAAAACTGGATGTATTTCAGAGCTGGATTAGGTTATTAAATAAAGCCTTTGCTATGCTGATGTGATGAGCTGACTAGCTGAGTGTTACTACCCTTTTATTATCATGTGGGAAATAAAATTGCATGCCTGGATTCAGAGGGCATGAGTCACGGCTCGCCTGTGCGCGAGCACAGAGCTGGCTCTGTTCTGGTGTGTTTGCTAAAGACCTTCTGACTGGGTGGCTGCAAGCACTCAGTGCAATGGGCCACAGGGGCAGGTACTTCTGGCTGACTCAAAGCCTCACTAGAAACTCTCAAGGCAAGGAAAGCCAAGGAAGGCTCAGTGTTTTCCTTGTTCCTGTGCTGTCTGTGTGACAGGTTGATGCAAAGGACAGAGGACTGCCCTCACTGCTCCCGTCAGGCTACTACCTCAGCAAGTGGGAGAAATGAGCATGTTTGGTGAGATGCTGAGGGCCCACACCTTGTATGTCTAAGTCTTTGGTTTTTCCTTTGCAACCAAAGAATGATGCATGTATACTAAGTTTTTTTACAATGAACTGACTGAGCTGAACATAAGACTAATATTTGTCAGGGTTAGTCTGGGTGTCTGTTTTCCTAACCCTGTCCAGCCTCTGCAAATACCGACTCTCCTTCATTGCCTTTCACCTGGTATATTCCTCAACAGCCCCAGTAATCAATCATAGGGACTAATTATCCTAATCTTCCTTCTTTTCTGACTTATTAAAGCCTAATTATTTTATAACAACATAGAGGCTGGAGGTAATTTGGAAACTTGGAGGAGAAAAGCCAGCAATAATTGAACTGCAATAATGAGGCTTCAGCAGAACCCAAGTCCACAGCTGTGTTTACGCTGCCAGCTTTTAGGAAACCTGGATGCAACTGCCCAAAGGGTATAAGTAAAGGACAGTGGTGTTGTTCTGGGGCAGGTTAAACAGCTTTGTGTTAGAGGATGCTATGGGCTTTTCCTGGTGCTTCTGTGTGCTGCCAATATGCCGTGTGGTATAGCCATCTTTATTGGCCTGTTAAAGGTGTGCGATAGTGTTGCGATGTGGCCAAAGTTCTCAGGTCTTGGTTAAGCACCTTAGTGCCTGCTGAGGTTGGTGGATAGAAAGAATGGTAAAGGGAGCCTATTAGGTATGAATTAAGATGTGGTAAGAGAAAACTACTGGGTGCTGTTTGCCATTGTGCCGGAGGAAGGAACAGGGCTGGAAAGATGTTCTTTGCCTGATGGTAAACCAAGGGATTTTGATAGCTTTTAATACAGTGCTAAATTGGTTTGAGAAATACTTGTTGGAGCTGAAGAGATGGTAGTGGCATATCAAGCAGGAGTTAGAACACAGTTAGAAAGAGGACGTTAGGAATAAACATCTTCCTATCCCATCGGCAGTTTGTCATCTGGATAATGGTGAGACAAAGAAATATGCCTCAGAAACTTGTCCTGAAGAGACAGTTCTCTAGGACCAGAGTGACTGCTAGCTGTCAGTGGCAGTAATACAGACTTTTCAAACATGTTTCTTGAGTGGTACAGCTTTAATTTAGCTTTTCAGTGTTAACAGGCTTTCCCACATGGTGCATATTGCGTACCTGGCTGATTACAGACATGTGAAAACCTTTACTTATTTAGATTTCTGTTGGTGCACATAGTAGTTGGATGAAGATCAAGCAAGCCTTCCACTTGAAGTTTGTGATCTGGCGGTTGTTTTGGGCTCTCACAATTCATTTCAATATGAGGATTGCAGAATCAGCTGTACAGATAGTTTTGCTAAACTTTGCTCTCAGCAGGGCATTGACCTTGTTTTTGTAACAGTTCTCAGTTTTTGCAATCCCTATGCTGTAAAATAAATAAAAATGAATAATGGAGAGACTCGAAGTAGTATGGGAAACATAAACAAAGAAAGCAGTAGCAATGTGTGGCTGACTCATCCCCTCTGTTATCATCCAGATGCTGTTACAGATTTTAATTTCTCTTACAGAATATCTCTGTTGCAGTAGAAAAAGTTTAGGAGAAGGAGTTTTTTCCTTAGTGTCATTAACTTTCTTTTCTTCAGAAACTGGTGCTGATATTCCAGGAATGCAGTGGCTGGGGTAGCTGGGGTGAGATCTCAAAAATATTGATGATGCCAAGCTCTTGCTTTGGCAGCTCTCATTGCTTTGGATAGCTCTGCTGTTCATACCTGGCTTCTTTTGTGCCATATATATTTGGAAGCTGGGGAATTCTACCCTGAAAAAGTGGTATGTGACCTTTCTGTTTACAGCACAAAGATGTATCTAATCTACTGAAATTTTCTAGGAATGACAAGGCTCTGTCTAGATGGCTGTGTTGGTGTAAATACTTTCTGCATCCAGAGCAGAGCAGGATTTATGTGAGGTAGCTTCTGATTGCTGCTCTTTGAAACAGAACTGAAATGTAGACAAAACCATACTGAATCCCCTTTAAAAGTATCATTCATCCCTGTACCATGGTAGAGGGACAAATTTAAGTGGAGAACACAGCTTTAAATTTTTTCTTTCTTAATGTTATAGAGTAAATATTGAATTGTAAACTTTTCCTTTTGTATTCCCACCCAACCCTTCTGATTGTTAAACTTACTTGAAAAAGAGCCAGACTTAGCTTGCCCTTTCACATGTGTTAGGCAAAACCACAAACAACAACTATGCCAAAACTTGCCTGGAACTTCATTAACACAGGCTAATAAGACTTGACATACAACCAGAAAAACAGGAAAATATTTTAGCACTTGGGAATCCTTATTAGAAGAACTTACCTTTCTTTTTATTTTTGTTTTTTTTTACTTTTAAAATTTTTTAAATTTTAGTTTTCTTCCCCCCTTGGGGTTAACAGCAGTAAAAGACTATTTTTCAAAAGCACTAAATGAGATGAGGAGATCAAGGGCTGGTGCTGAAGGTGCTGGTGCATCTCAGCTGGCTCAGGATCTGCCATGTTCTCCCCGTCTGGGCTGCACAAGGGGCTCTTCCAGAGGGTGTTTCAGAGCATCTAATTTAGCCTCCTCTGGAGAGCAGTTCAGAGGTGTCTGCGTCTTTGATGAGAGAATTAAAAGTCTGAGGGCAATGAGTGCTTAATCTAAGGGGAATTCATACCACACACCAAGGTGCCAGAGGCATTTTAATAATGGGACTTGAAACCCTTGGCTCATGATAACCTGACTCTTCATTCTGTCAGGGTGAGCATCCCCACACTCTAGATTCCCTAGTGCAGACCTGCTCCCTATTGACTTAGGGCTGTTCTGGCAGGGACACTGGGCTTTTTTTCCAAAGGCCTGAGATCAGAATATTTTCACACATATAAAGCACACCTTTCCATGGGCAGACATGCTCTTTGCACAAAGGGTGTAGTAATTTCAGTGTCAGCCTCAGCTCTGGCCCTAGGATGTTGCTGGGAATTTTGCCTACTATAAAAGGGCTGGATCCACTTCTGGCCACAGATTAGAGGATGGTTTAAGGTCAACACCTTTTTGGCCTCATATAAATGTTCCCCTCTTCTGACTCATACATCAAATAGTTGTTTTCACGCACAGCTATCTTCTCTCCTTCTGAACATAATATTTTCCATATTCAGTGGTGTGACTGTAAGAACGGGCCTTTACTGATATTTAGCTACTTATTTCTTTCCATGAGGCAGCTCGAGCCGAAGACCAAATAGCGGGATCCTTGGAGCCTGCCCTTGGCCAGAGGAACTCGATATTTGGAATTCATCTAGCTCAGTCATGTATTGCTTTTTCCTTTTTTTTTTTTTTTTTTTTTTTTTTTTTTTTTTTTCTTCCAAACAGCAGGGGGAGCTCAGATCCTGCCTGAATCCCAATGAAGCCGAGAAAGTATGATTTGTTGAAATTCTTTTTGTTTTAACCAGGGGTAAAATCCCAACCACTTGTGAGGTTCTTACAAAATTGCGTTTTTTCCCCCAGTAGGCTATAGGGAGACAATTAGAGCATGTAGAACAGATAATACAGTAATTAACATGAACAGCTCTGTTACAGGAATGGTTCTTGCAACACTCTAAATGTGTATATTTAATCTTTCTACTTTTATGGAAGAAGGTCAAAAGGAATTTTAACACTTGTTTCATGGAATCAGTTCTGAACTTGGGAAAGGATGAAATCATTCTTAAGTAGAGGAAAAGGAATACCTGGGAATCATAGACCAAATCCATCTTTGAACCTGGCAGTTCAGAGGTGACTTTGGCTTGAAGGTATTTAGCACCATAAGGCTACTTTATTCTCTGAGTTCTGCATGACTACTAATTAATCCACTTTGCATCCCCACACTTCTGTAGGTAAATGAGCACAGCCAGGCTTTGTTTGGTGCCTGAGAAATCTGAACACCCAGATGGCAGTGAGTGATGCAAGATCACGCTGTCAGGACAGGATTGGGAGATTAGGATCTGGCTTCTTGGTGTTTCCCTCAAAAAGGCTGGAGTAGTCGTTGTCAAGCTCTTTCATCCAGAATCCAAAATTCATTTGTAATTGCTTCCCTGCAACCCCCTGGGATTCCACAGCCTGTCAGATCTCTGCACACGCAGGTGGGGAGGCTTGGTGGGGTCTGGCAGAGGATGACAGGGGCATTGAAGAGGTTTTGGATGGGTGCACTTTTGGGGAAGATAGGAAACGTTAATCCTACTCCCTGGATCTGTTCCAGTGGGGAATCCTGTGGGAAAATGATGATTTTGCTGTCCTTACCTCCTAACACTGGATGTAACATCGGGGATATTCCCCTGCATCCCTAATGCATGCCCTCTGATTTGGAAATTTTCAAATGAACTGAGCAGTTCCCAGGTCTGTAGGATTATGGCTATTCAAGGCTATGTGAGCAAGGTGAGTTTGTTGCCAGGCTTGTAGGAGGGAAATATAAAATCCACAGAGCTAAGAAAAGGAGAGAATAGTCTAAGATGTCAAGACCTAGTCATAGTCTTCTCATTATTTGCAATATTACCCTGTGAGATGTCTTTGTGATATTTTTTTTGAATACTATGTCATCATAAGTGTCTTTGGCAACAGGCTGTGCAGGCTGACTACGGTATCCAATGCAAACAATGCCAATGCAGTCTCCAAGGGGAGAAAATAAACTTTTGACTAACCAGAAAATGCAAAAATAAAGCTAAACCCTTTTCTTTTTCTATTACTCTTCATCATCTGTTCAACTAATATTAGTTCTGTTATTCTCTTATTATTTAGTAGGAACTGGAATTTCTTAGACAATTTAAATATAGATTTTTTTTTTTTTTTTTTGTAGACTTGGCCCAGCCCTTAACTTTTAAAAGCCGGCTTAGTATTTCAGGGAGTCCTGCCTGCACAATAGAATTTGTAATAAACCTATGGGTAGACAATGGAACAGTAGTAGGAGCAGAGAAAAGGTAAGGGATGTCAATGATGAATCCAGTATTCCTTGTAAAACTCAGAGCTACTGATTATGCTTTCAAGTGGGTAAGAGATAAAAGCTGGAAGAAGCAAATTTTGGTAGAAGCTGAGCTGAGAAAGCCAAAGCTGGATGACAATCCACCTGCCTGCATGATGAACTCTCAACCAGCTTTGGGATACCTCAGAAAGAAGAAAGGCTGAAGAGGGATGAGCAGTGGCCTCCCCAGAGCAGGGGACAGTAGGAGCCAGCTGGCCTGCTTGTGTGACAAGGAGCTTACATGGCATGTGAGCGTGAAGCATGCACTTTTCCTGCTCTCTGTAGGAAATGTGTTCTTACATGCATTTGCTGCATGCAGCCTCCCTTATCAAATGTAATGAACACCAGACTGCTGTCTGTGAATAGGTAATGGTGCTTCCCCATCACTTCAAAGTTTGTATTTTACTGCTTTTTTTTTACCATGATGTTGAAAGAGATTATTTTTCTCCTTGAAAAACCACAGCCACTGAGAAATTAATGAAGGGTGCTGTTTTTGAACCTCCCAGGGGGGTGATCCTGCCTCTCCAAGATTTGCTGTGACTTTTGCCTGGGAACCAAGCACTGGACTGGATCCTCACTGCTGATTAAGACTCATAACTGCAGGCAAGAAAGCATAATGGAAGAGTCAGCACCTGATGTTTTATTGGGACAAGAAGACAACAGTCTCATCATAGGTTTGTGTGCTTTGTTGCCCAGTGGTGGATGGCACCAGAACCCAGGAAATTTCATTCTTGGATTGCATCTCTCATGGGTCACCCTAACTGCAAACCCCATTCTTGGGTCGCATCTGACTTACCTGCATAACGCTGCTGACAAATATCTGGGTCTTTTCTGTGCCAAAGCAGTGAGACAGCGAAGTCTCACTGTCTTCTAGGAGACACATAGAGACAGCTGAGGAGGATACGGGAGAGTGGGAATCAGCTGAGAAAACAGCCATGCTAGGTTGTCTTTTCATTTAATGGCAAGGGAGCTTTAGGCCTACTAAATCTTAAGTATATTAATAAGTAATTTATAAGTATATTAAAGAGAAACTGAATAAAATAATGAGGCAAGGAAGAATGGTCTGTGATAAGGGGTCAGGAAAGGAGACTGGGCAGAAGAGAGGCATGTTGTGTGTGGTGGCAAAGGACTGCAAAAGGCTCACAGCCTCAGAGAGATGACATGCCCCACCAGCTCTTCAGAGGGTGGCTTGGTGCCATCACCTGTGCCTGATTCGGGAGGTTGCTGACTCCTCTTGTACCTCGTGCTGGTTTCTCCAGGGTGCCAGCTGCCAAACCGGTGCTGCTGGGAGGAGGAGGAGCCCTGGGGCCACAGGGAACTTCTTGCCTCCCTTGTCTGTGTGTGGTCTCCCCTACATAAGCCTGGCCCCAAAGGCTTTTGTGGAAAAGGGCAATCCCTGCTAGGACATGCTTCTGCTTCTTTATCAGTTGCTGCGGCTCTTGCTGGTTGCTTTATTGTGAGCAGACGCCGTTTGCTCAGCTTATTGACTGGAAATTGCACACAGCTGCACCACGGAAAAGCAAGCCTGAATTATCTTACCTGCAAAGGCTATTTAAATGAAAACTTCAAACTCCTCTTCATCTTCCCATAATACTATTTAATTTATAATTGAGACTCAGATTCAGAAAGCTTTTGAAACAAGCTAATAGGTAGTAGTGAATTAAGATTTGGACAAAATGGATCCTTCCTTGGTGTTGCTTTGCAGTTACATGCCTCACATGTGCCAGGCAATATGGGATTATGGAGCAACTGATGCTGTGGAGCCTGCTGCTGTAAAAGAAGTAATGTATTCCTTTTCATGAACTTCATCAAACATGTCAGGTCTATTAAACTCCCCCCTCCCTCCCCGCCCCTCCCCTTAAGTCATATCACTGTCATTGAAATAGCACTTTGAAAATGTGGGAGTGCAGAGAACAGTTCACCATTAATTTAGGAGAAAGCTACAGTCACAGCATGAACCTGGCTGACAACTTTTTTTAATAAACCCCAATAAATTTTGGAGTCGAGGTATTCAAGCAGAAGAGAGTTGAACCTATCCAGAACATGGTTTCTCAAACCATGCTAGAAGATCTGGTTTATTGTTTGCTTAAGTTAATTTTCTCATTTAAATCTTTAACTCAGACTGTCTTTACTACATTAGCTCTATACCCACGTCTGTGGTTTCTCTTCTTCATTTCTTTTCTTTTTTTTTTTTTTTTTTAAGAGAGAAGTGGAGCATGATTTTGTGGAGGTAGTGGAGAAGATGGTGCCTAACTTTCCATAGCTAAGTCAAGGGTCTCTAAGACAGGAGGCTTAGGCAATCAGTGGAGAGCAATACATTCCTCCTGAGGGGAGTTTATGTGTATGTGTATTAGGCGTCTTTGGAAGCACAAGGGCTCCTCCATGGGATGTGCAGGGAGGGAGCAGCCTCATGCAGTGGGGATCTGGAGTTATTCTGACAATCCTCTATCTGCCATTTTTTAAAGTAAGTTTTAAAAAACAGTTGGAACCTACAACTTTACATCCTGTTTTTTAGAGTATAACGTTCCCTCAATGTGAAGCAATGTGCTGGCAGTCTTTGGTTTTAATGGGTCTGATTAATGAGTCCATTGCAGTTTAAGCTCAGCACCTCCTGCTAAGCAGTGGCAGAAGCAACAGTTACCTTAAGGCCAGGTAACTTACAGAAGACATTTCATTAAACTGGACTTTCTGGGCATAGCAGTAATCATTGCTGTCAGGTAGCATTTATGTTAAAGTACTCTCCTCATTCAAAGTTGTGTAATCATGGCAAATTCTGCCTGCCCAGCAGAAAAGCTGGAAACAGAACTTAAAACCAAAAAGTAGTTGAACCACGTTTCCAAGAAAATGATAATCTAGTCTGTTAGCAAATCAGTTCTCAACTCACATTTGTATTCCAGACAACAGGTTAATGTGTCACTGAAATGTCAAAGGACACAATGCTTCTAGTACTGACAAGAAGTGAATTACCAGTACTACTACTAAGTGGGAAACCTTTGTGTTTGAGATGTGGTGTGCTTAGATGGATACAGAAATGGCCTTAAGGGCCCTGACAAATAAAAAATATCAGGAGAATATTAACACAAAGGCTTATGCAAAGAAGTTAGGGAAAGTATGAACTTTTTCTTCTTCCCTAGAATAGACACAGATATTTCAAAAGAATTCTGAGCTGAAGTTGGTAAACAGATAAATCTTTTTCATCTTATTGTTTATGAGAAAGAGAAGAAGGCTTGTTGGAGTAGCCTGGCAAAATTATAAGGATTCAGATTCTTGGCCAGTGTCCACTAAGGGACTCCCTTTCTCCTGTTTGAGTACATCAAACTGATGTACTGCATGCACTGAAACAGCCCCAAAAGGAGCCATAGTAATGCTCTGATCAAAATAGCTCATGGAAAATATTAAGATGGCTCATTGCTGTAAATTTCACTAATGTACTTGTGCAGACTACTATGCAAATATATTTAGTACATTAATCTGTTTCCTTAGAAATTGATTCTGCCTTACAGGGTATGCTGGATTGTGGCCTACTGTAAGTGTTTTAAAGAGTAGCACAGACCTTGACAAAATTAGGCGTAATTATAGCATATGTAGAGTTCTTGCTTTTCAAATGCCATGCATGTGGAGATATATCTAGACCAGCATAGAGGAGAGGATTTACAAAAGGTTGCAATATGAAGCTACAGAAGTTTTCTAGGATGAGAAAATCTCAGTCTTTTCTTTTACCACAGCAACTCTACTAGCATCACCTAGAGTTTTGTGCCTGCAACAGTAACAAACAACCCTGTGAATAACTACATGGACAGGCTGCAATAAAGGAAAAACTGGACTCAGCTATTAAAAATGATAGATTTATTGCAGAGAAGTAACTGTGCAATAAAAGCAAGGGAAGAATGATGATGTTTGAAACTTTTTATCCTGTGGAAAATAAAATGCAACATTATAAAACTAGAGAAATTCAAACTGCTGTTTTGGAGAGGGCGAAGAAAATCAGCTCTAAATTGTAGAATTGAAGTGGAGGAAATGAGTACTGGGGGTACCTTTGAAGAAATCGGTTGCTGCAATTTCTCAGGGAGGTGTTAAAGTGAGGTTTGTGATAGGAAAACAAACACCATAGAACGCCCTCCTTGGGGTAGTGGTAAATGCCTTTTGGATCAAAGGCCTCAAGGTCCTTAATCAGCACCACATTCCCTGTGTCTCCTTTTGCCTGTATCCTCCACCAGCTCCATCCAGGTCAGCACTGGACCAGGAGAGGACCTGTGAAGGCAAAGCTGCTACAGTCTGCTATTTCAAAGAAAAATCAGGGCTTTTGGATATGGCCTATTCTGAACCTTGGGACCCTGCAAAGGCAGGTCTAGTTCAGTGGTCCTTTCCAGGATAAAGATAAACATCTGTTACATTCCCTGCTCTCTTGCTAGTACAAGTATTTCAAGCACTGTTCCTCCAGTTTGTAATATTTACTATGACACATAGAAATTCTAGCCATTTAGAAAAGTGATCAGAAACATTTGCATCTCATTTCAGCCAGACACAAAACCATAAATTACTGGGAACATTTTTAGAATATCTGTGATCACTGGATTTCCAGTTAGTTTTCTGTTTCAGTGCAATACGTGCATTACAACAGGAGACAGGAGCAAGGAGAATTCTGGTTTACCAAACTGAGGGAAAGACAATTTTGTGTGCTTTTATCCTACAGCATTCCAGATAAAAGGTTCTGGGTCCTTGAGCTGTGTCTGAATTGTGCACAGAATTCGATGCAACCTCTTCCTAAGCGGAAGGGACATCATTCATAGAGCAAAATGAGTGAGCCCCTCATCCCTCCAGGCCATATTTTTTCACTTTTCAGTATATAATGAGCCATGAAGCTTGAGGCCAAAGGTTCCCAGCACTGGTTAAGAACAGTTATCTCCCCAAACTAGTAGCTCTGGGGTTGAGATTCCACTTTCAGTGGGCAAAATGTTATAGGAAAAAAAAAGACAATTAAAATAATTGTTGGGTTTTTTTTAAACAACCACCAAGCCATTAGAGAGTTTTTAGGAAACCATTGTGAAGGAAGGCTGAACAATAGGAACATTTAAGAAATGGGAAGTTGGTAGGCTGCCTTTTTAACTTAAACGAAACAAATTCATCTTTAAGCAGTGTAACAGTACATAGGAGCTCAACATCAACAGCAGAAGAATACGTAGGTATTATATGAACAATGGGGCACCTGTCACATTTTCTGCATCTTTAGTAGAAAAGGTAAGACGGAAGTATGTGTTTGTTTTTCAGCTTTGTGATCAGTACATTGAGCTCTCTAGAAGCTACTGTGCAGCTCAAGTCTTTGTGTTCTTGTCTTCTTTAGATCTGATGACTGCAGTCATTGCACCGCATAGCATTTTAAATCCCTCACCTTTAGATTGGTATTTTTAGGTTGACTGCATGAAGAAATGATCATGCTCTGAACTGGTTTCCATTTAAGGAATTTATCTGCAAGGAATGGATGGGTGTTCTTAGATGATTACATGGCAGGTGGAGGAAGACAAGCATTTCTATTTCCGTGCAATGGTAGATATAAGGAACGTATCACTAAAGCAGTTCACTTGGGAATGGGGATGAAGCACAAGGAGAAGAATGATCCAGTGGATCTTCATTCAGTATCAAGAGAGAAGCAGCATCACTTGGACAGGAGAGTGTCTGGAGGTTGGGAGGGCCATCTCTCTGCTTCTTTGGTGAGAGAAAGGTACAGTGTATCTGGATATGTACATACACATACATGTGCTCCCTTCTAGTAGAGCACAACCACCCAAAAAGAATAGCAGAACTGAGAAACGGCCTTTTTTCCATGCAAGGCCCAGATGATTTGCCATTGTCCTTGACAACAATCCCTGTCTTCAGCTTTCCTAATCTGTGCTGCAAAAAGTTCTGTCTTGGGCCAGGAAACACAGGCTTGAACCAGTTCAGAGGTTCTTGCAGCAGCAGCAGCAGCAGCAGCCTGCACTATCAGCCCTGGGCAGGGAGCTGGCAAGAGGCCAGGGCTGCAGTGCTTTGAGCTCTGTTCCCAATTGCAATGTCTGGAGTGAGTTCAAAGTTGGGCAAAATGCCTTTGCATCTGTGAATATGAGCTTTTTGCTTTTTTTTTTCTATAGCCAGGATGTGGTCCTACATAAAAGATATTGCAAGTTTGGTCCACATTCATATCTGTTGCTATAATCAATTATTGCCACTGCACAAAGACCCAGGCAGGTTTATAAGGAACCATCCCCAAACCCTATCTTGATCTGTGCTGGACATCTACATAGGAAGTACTTATGGGGGAGAAGAAGTCATCAGTAAAACAGAGAATCCCTTGTGAGGAGAAGTCAAGTGCTGTTTCCTTGAATGGGCCCAGCTGAACATCTTTTGTTCATCTGCTGTCACCAAAACTGGAGACTCTCAGCATCTACAAGGACATGTCCTAGAACAGACTCCAGTTGATGTGAAATACTTTTATATTTCTTGATAAGGATGATGCTATCACTTGGATCTGATCTTGTGAAACAGAGGAAGACACCAAACTGTCAGGCTGATCATCTGATTCCTGTTCAGATACTAGCACTAGCAGTATAGTTAGGGAAATTAAAGCCTGTATCTCCTTTCTGCTCCATTTTACAAGTCACAAGATCTTCGGTTTTGTTTTTTTTTCCTTCCTAAAACTCCAAATGATTTTCCTTTCAGGACACTGTCTGAAAACCTAATGAAATGATCTTACAGTCCCATCTGACCTAGGTTTGCCCTTATCCCTGGTTATTCAATAGGTGCTTTGTTTTGTAGCAGCTATATAATAAGCACTGAGGTTTCGCAAACTGAGGTTTGTGGAAATCCCCTAATGCAATGCCTATGGGAGGCATTCTGCTTGTATGTTGAAGAGCTGTGAATTTTGCCTCTTCCATGAATTTTGCTTCTGTATCTTGCACAAGCAATATCAGGCTTCAAAGTCTGTCATTTAACCAGGTTACTTCATTTAAAATGCGGTTAGACACATCATTGGGACAAGAATGAATTATCGATGCTCTCTGATAAACTACTGCCAGGACCTCTCAATTGATTTTTCCAGCTGGGGTGATGACGTGAATCTTTTCTTTTGTCCCATGATAGTTAAAAGTCCAGATATCTCTGTTCAGTAATAAATTTTCCTTTTTTTTTTTTTAGTGCTGGTTTTTAGAAGAAACTGTTAGGTTTTTACTTTGTTCTTACACAGTTGCATGCAAACAGGTTAGCAATAAACAGAAATATCAAAATAACCAATAAAGAAATTGGGATCTCCTAAAGTCTATTGACAGAGGAATTATTTTGAACTATAAGTCTTCCCAGCATTTGGATTTCTTTCTCTGTAAAGTCCTTAAATTCTTGAAAGAAATATGAAAAAAACTCCAAGACTTTCTTTTATATTAAAGCATAGTCAAAACCTTCCATAATGTAAACCTCAGAATAAATTCTGTGCTGTGCTTTGACTCAATGACTGTGTTAATCTGGAGAATGTGATAGCGATCTACAGATTGTAAAACTATAAGGTAAATAGTTCTCAGAAGACTTCTGCTTACAGCCTGACATATTGCTTTTTCTTGGCTTTATCTCTTCAGCTGATTTCTTCTTTCTTATAACTTTAATCAGTTGTTCTGGTGGCTTTTCTTTCATACTGAATTAAATTTGTGAGACTGTGGAGCACAGGGTGGATGGAGACCTCATGCTGAATTCCAGCAAGTGCTGCAGATACTATGAACTCCACAGATGGTAAGATCTGAATCTGGCACTACCTGAGGAACCAAGCCTGTTTGCTTTGTGGTGGATTCCCACTGATGTCCAGAGGATGGTGCTACTTGTCTTGTTAAAAACTCTTCTCTGAGCAAGAACAGCAGAAAATCTCTCTAGTACAGTGGCATTGTCTCCTCAGCATCGTCTGTTTGTCAAAGCCAGCCAGGATCCTCATTCCCAGAAATGAAAAGTGAATTACAGCAAATATTGTCATCTGTCTGTTCTGATTGGTTAAAGATGAGTTTCACTGGTTTTGGTGGGAAATCTCCAAAAAAAGTAAAATTCAAACAGGGACATGCCATTGTAGTGGAAATTTTAGTTCAATATAATTTTCTCTTTGTTACTCACAGGCCAGAATTCTTATGCGAATGTGTTTTCTATAATATGCTGTGGCAAGGGACACCACCATCTCAGGGCAGCCTGGTCCAGATGCATCTTCTCTTGACCACAATGTGGTCTTGAAGGCTGCTACTTATAGTGTAGGATGGGGTGATGTAGAATTAGCTAACAACGAGTTGTAGAAGATTTAGGGAAGATATTTTCTTTTGATGGGAATATGTTTCTTTCATAGAAACTGTTTTTGGTAAACTCTGAAATTATAACAGGTTTGGTAAATTGTTAAGGTTCCACGTCACATTGCCTGCAATCTGTGAAGCGAGGAATTAGCACACCAGCTTTGTCATCCCTCTGGAGTCTACTGGCAAGTGATGTCAAGGAGAAAACTGGAAAATAAGTTTCTGCCTCTCCCTGACTTGGGATATAAGCTGTTGCTAAACATAAACAAAATCCATGACTAAAAGCAGATTGGACATGTGAGGCTCTTAAACTTCTGGTGTTTGCAGGAGCCAGCAGCTGTGGCCCGAATAAGTCTGTCTGCTCCACCAGGCTTGGGAACATGCTGCATTTGGAAATGATGGAAAATGAAATGGATAGGTATTTCAACATATACACTGCCAGTGAGAAGCACCTTCTTGCCTGGAGCACCTTTATCAGAGAGACTGTTTGGCCCATGGACATACCTGAGCAGGATCCCCAGGGTGGTGAGCTGTGGTGGGGGAGTCGAGCATGGGATGCCAATAGCTCCCAGCTTCCTCCTGCCAGATGTGAAAGCCTGGTGCTTCAGCAGGGTAACTTTGGACCTGATAACAGTCCTTAAGTTCCTTCAGCATTAATTCTTAACTGGAAACCAAATGACTGCACTTTGGATTCCTTTCTTTCACTTATATTTTCCTGAAAATCCTTAGGAACAACCAAGCTGTCCCTGAGCTGCAGTGAGATCAGGGTTGAATGCAGTCATTGCATCCCTTAGCTTCTCCTCTATCCTTGCTCATTCTCTGCATACAGTTTTCTCTTTTCCTCCAGTTTCAGGAACATATGTAAATAATTAACTTACAAATTATACAAGCTTATCACACTATATCCCAACAGATGGAGAAACACCATTAAGCTGATTTGTTCAGGCAGCCACATGCTAGACGCAGACACAGAAAAAACAAGGAAATGAGGAGTTACCCCTCTTAATGGCACATAACTAATCTCATGGCTGCTATTGCTGCCTGTGACATTACAGCCCATTTACTGTAATCTTAACTCTGTCCCACCCAGCTCTTTCACCACACTCCTTCCCCTATCAAATAGAAGTTGTGAAAATTTCTTTCTACTGCAACAGGGTGATGTGGTTGCACTATGTACCCAAATCATGTGTAGCCCAGCTGGGTCACATCACCCTGGCAATTGTGCTGAGATGTGGGCACCGGTCCTGTTTTGCACTCAGGAGCTGCTTTAGAATCACTGTATCAAATGTAGTGCATCAAGCACAGCTAGAGATTGTGGCTGGTCTGCTTGACATGTCTTGGTGAACTCATATGAAAACCTTGCCCCTTAATAATAGTGGTAAGTGTGAGACAAAGGTGTTTCAATGCTGGGAAATACTCTAGCACTGTGGTGTTCAGGGTAGGGGTTCTGTACACTGTGGGTGTCACTTGGCTTAGGAAGAGCCGCCAACTAGAATAGAAAAAAAAGGGTTTAATTTTTTTCAAACCAACTTTCACAGAATAGACCTTGCTACAGCAACAGATTTATTGGAGCTGGAACTTTAACGAAAGTAAACCCATTTGCTGCTGTATGTGATACAGGCAATGGCCAGATGAGAAGGGTATGCTATACCAGATTCAGTTCTTGTGCAACATTAACATTTCTGTTCATTTAATTTGCCAAGGGAAATCAGTGGATCACTCAGGTAATCTAGTCAGTCACGTGTAAATTTGAATCCTCTCTCTCTTGCTTGATGGTGAATAGAAGAATAATGCAACACTTGGAAACAGAAATTATTGCTTTTTAACAAATGGATATTATGTTGTTGGGCATCCACTACTTTTCGGTGGAAATTTTGCCAGGACACAACAGCAGTATCATGCAGATACTCTGTGGTTTTTCACTTGCTCAGTGTTGGTTCAGCTGTAGAGTAGCCACAGCAGATACCAGCTCAGGTGAATTTTCCATGACTCTTACTGTGGGCTGCATAAGCAGCTGTAGCTCTGCTACTGTGGCTAAGCTGATCCAGATCCCTCTTGGGTACCCAGAACATAAGTAAGTGCTGAGTGGAATGTGGCCCTTGAGCCAAAGTGACGATCTGCTCACTTTGGAGGAACTGACCAGCACCACTGCTCTGCACTTTCATCTGCACAAACATCTGGGATGTTTGCTTTGTGTAAAGAGCTTTGTGTCTTTGTTTTGGGGGCAAAGCTGAATTTTTGAATACTTGTCTTACAGAGGAAACTTCCTTTTTTTAAAATGTCTTTCCATGGAAGTAGCTTTTCTGCTCTCCCTTCCCTGCTAGAGTGGTCCATGTAGGTGCATTTCCCTCAAAGGACAACAATGTCCTGGAAGTCCCTGATGATGGGACTCTGGAAGAATTTTCTGTGGGAACATGTGTGTTGTGTGTGCAGGATGTTTTCTGACATAGGAAAGCTGCTTATCAAAGTCTTCTCTTGGCTCTATATGACTGCTTTTAGCTTCTGGGTCTCTTTGAGTCTCTCCAGAGTTTTTCCTAAGGGTTTTCACCCTGACCACCTGGGACAAATACTTGCACAGCGTCTACTGCTTGTCTTTCTCACTTTACTTTGAGGGCTATATAAATCTTAGACAAGTATTGCCAGATGACTATCTGATCCTTAATGCTAATTCACCCAGAGCTTTGCTGTTTCCAGTTCCACAGCTTTTGTACACATTTGACATAGATTTACTTTCCTCTCCTCCAGATTCCTTTCTTGATAGAAAAGCTTTCCTACAGTGGTTCCTGTATCACTGCCAAAACTCTATTTTGACATCCAAAGGCCATCTGGAGGGACATTGAACTGGCCTTTACCCCATCCTCTGCTGCTGCCATCTCCCAGCTGTCTTATTTTTACACCTCCATCCCCACATGCAGCACTTCAGATGCATCCCTGAAACCTTGCAAAATTCCCTTCCCCCCTCCCCCCCCGCCCCCTCCACCTGTGGAAATGGAGGTCTGGGTTTTCTGACTTACCATTTCTCTGAGTCCTGTGCAACAGCACAAATGTGAGCCCACCAAGCCCAGCCCTGCAGCCAGAAGGCGTCACAATGGCCCCATGGAGCCAGCCCTGCCTGCAATCTGCCTGTGGCACTGCCTGCAGGGCAAGAGCCCTGCTGATGCCCATGTACCTTTGCTCTGTGGAGTGCAAGAACCTTGACTGAGCTTTACAGGGAAGGGCTGTGTTGTTTCAAAAATCATAGAACCATATAACCATAAAATGGTTTGGGTTGGAAGGCATATTTAAAGGTAATCTAGCCCACCCCCCCTGCCATGGGCAGGAACATCTTCCACTAGACCAGATTGCTCAAACCCATCCAAACTGGCCTTGAATGTTCCAGCAATGTGTCATCTACCACCTCTCTGGGCAACCTGTTCCACTGTTTTGCCACCTTCATTATAAAAAACTTCTTTCTTATATCTAATCTAGCTCAACCTTCCTTCAGTTTAAAACCATTACCCCTTGTCCTATTGCAACAGGATATTGCCATTTGCTGTAATTAGTACACTAAGTGCCAGGCTGAAATGCCACTGAAATACCAGCTGTTGCTGGGCATTTCTGCACTGCTGTTGTCTGTCAGGGTTGTAGTGAAGTGATTCACTGTCATCCCACACTGGACCATGCTCATCCTTCCTCCTCAGTGAGACCCACCCTCATGGCTCACCTGTGCAATGCCTGGGTTTTGCTGTTACTATTTTTGTTACTCTGTCATTACTCTGTGAAACTGGGACAGTGGCCTTATTGAGATATATTCCAGGCAATATTTTGAATATAAATATTTATAGGTAGAATTTTCAAATATTATCTAGAAGCACAAATTCTGCTGAATGTCAGTGTGATTCATATTCCTACAAGAACATTGGGAAATGCAGCTCCACATGTTAATAATGACAAAAACCTCTCTATTGCTGTGGTTCGAGAATATGGCAGACTAATAGGAGTTCCCTGTAGAAACACCTTAACCTCATCTGGGGCTCAATGCACGGCTATATTTAGCTAGGAATAAAGTAGATTTTTGAATTCTAAATTCTGAAGTTGCAAAGTGGCATGTAGAAAAGAAAGGGGAAAAAAAGTATTATTATTCCTAGCTTTTATTCAGTATAAAACCCTACTGCTTTTGAGCTTTTCTTCCAAAGCTTTCTTTTTTTGTGCAAGTTACTACTACTTTTTAAGCCCTAAAACCCTCTTATCAAATGGTCTCATGATTGCTATTCCCATAGGAAGAGAAACATTTGCAAATTAAAAAAAAGTATGAGTGACAGTTGCTCACAATGTCTGCATCCACAGCAAAACTCAGGAAAAGGAAGGAAAAAAAAGAAAAGAAAAGGAAGGAAAAAAAAGAAAAGAAAAGAAAGGAAAAGAAAAGAAAAGAGAAAGAAAAAAGTATTTTTTCTGACTCACTGTTTAAATGATAAAATGTTCATTAATAGGCTCATATTATAGAATTAGAATTCTAACCTTTTCAAAGGGTTTCCATCACTGCAGAACTTGCAGCTGGTCCAATTACAGTATGGCATAAACTTTTGCTGTAGAGATTGATTTAATTATAGGAAGACTTTCTGTAAGGTCAGTGCTGTGGTACAGAACTTATGTTCTTCAGGCATTCACTTTAAATACAGTTTTGGTTTTGATGCTGGGCCTGACTGATCTTCATGTGTTTTGTGGATGCTGTCCTGTGCTATACCAGTGTTAGACAGATCACTCACTGCTTAGAAATACTGAGTCTGGGATCCAGTGTTATCTCTGGAACAGCTCTATGCTGACATTTTTAGTGTGGTTTTGCTTCCCCAGCAGGTGAGACATCCTGTATCTGGTCATAAAGTGGGCTGGAGGTGGGAGTAGCATGAAACACAGGTTTCACATGCTTAGTAAGACTCAATTAGATGTCATATTCCAGGTGCTCCTCCCTCTTGCACTGAGACTGTGTCCCCAGTGCAGATGCTTGGTGAACCTGAGTCACCAGCAGAGTCTCATGAGACAGGACCATGATGCTGCAGAGAAGCCACAGCACTGTCCTGTTCATGTATGAGGTAAGAATCTGTCAGGAATGAGCTCTGGGGATCTTGATGCCTGGTGGGTGAGATTTTGGCAGAACTGTGCTTTGATTCTTCCTCTCTGTCCTGTAATTCCTTTGCAAAACCACCACCTCCCCAGCAAATGTTGGTTTTGATGAGCCTCTTCTAGATCCTAATGAACACTTTGCATCAGATTGACTCCATAGCGCTATCTACAAGTTTTTACCTCTTTTCACTTGTCTTTCTCTTTTTAGGGGCTTTCCATGATGGAGCTTGTTATTTGTCCCAATCCAGAATAATTCTTTCCAAAAAGCCTTTGAAGTGGACCAAAAATACAGGAACTGGAATGGGTTTACGAGGAACAAATTGTAATAGACAAGCTACCTTTTCTAATTTTTTCTTCTTTTTTCTTTTTTTTTTTTCCTCTCTAATTACAAAATTTGATGGTGTTGGGAGCAGAAAAGTCAGGATTGCTGAAGTGTCAGTACAGCACACATGTTCTAGAGACAAATGAAGGAGAGCAAGGGGGAAAAAGTGATCCAGAGGGCCTGAATGCTGCAAAGGGGAAGGAAGAGACATGGTGGGGGGCATCTACTTTGTGTCATGTTTCCTCAACCCTGTGCCCTGGCAGCCCTGATGGAGGGATACAAACATCCCTTTGCATCATAGCTGTTCTCCCCCTCCCTGGCAGAAAATCCCTGTGGAAGCCATATCATCCCTCTATCATCAAGCACTTTCTGTACATTTAGTTGTAACAGTTACTTCTTGCCAGTTAAGGACTGTTCCCTACAGTGTATTCCCCACTTGTTCCTGGAAAACATGATACCTTGTTTTAACTGTTTCAATCAATTGGCCTTCTAGCACTTTCCTCAGGAGACTATTTCAGTCTTTCTGTAAAGAAAACAGAATTAGAATTTCTTCTTAAATAGTTAGGAAAATGTTTCCTTCACTAAGCCAGGAAACAGTGCTGTGGGAGAGGACCTGTATTGGCAGGGGAAGAGAAGTGGGTATAAAATAAAGATGTGAGAAATAAAAAGAGCATGAAGAAAAAAGTACTGATAACTGGCTGGACATCTAAGACTCTGTTGAAACTAAACATTTAACCTTTGTTTCTTGCATCCTTTACTTTTCATAGCAGCAGGAAAGAGGAATATGCTTTTCCATTGTAAAAAGGGAATTAAAAGTTTACCGAAGAACTCTGAAGTATGAGTGTAAAATAGGAAATGGGTTAATTTTCAGGGCTAGCAGTTTTGAAGGTACCTAAAGAACTTTGTTGCTGAGCTCTCCATAAAGCCGTGGAAGAGTGGAGTGACAAGCTACATAAGCTCTTTTCCAAAATCCTCTGTTTAAAGAGCATGCTAAAGCAGAGGTCAGAAGCAGAAGGCAGAAAGAGTGGTACAGATATCCATGTAGTGATTAGTCCTAAGGTTGGCAGAAGTAATAACCAATTATTTGTTCTGCAGCTTTGTCTCTGACCTGCATGTTTATGCCAGGTCCCCACTGGGCAAACACACAGGGAAAATAAAGTCTCAAGTATCTTGCTTAAATGTTTTATTCATTGCATTAATTTTTGCCTGAAGAGCTATTTTCCTTTGGGGATGAAGGCCTTAAGATATGGTTCAAAGGAGTGTGTGTAACTTAGCCAAGAAGCTGTCCCTGAAATTAATGAGAGTTGGACTAAACCCTTTTTACCATTTGGGCATCAGTCACTGACACTCAGATAGGTTGGCCTCACAGTAAAGTCTTTTTGCTTCCTAGTGATTGAATTGTCCTTTCGGGTTTACCCTACAGGGTAAACATACCCCACAATGCTATTCAGTACTGCATGTGTACAGCAGGCAGAAAAGAGAACCCAGCAGCTTCAAGAAATATGAAAAACTGTGGCCTTTTATATAAAATGGAGCTGTGAGCAGAGGTTGTGTCATAGATGCTGGTCCAGTCCTTCGAGATTGTGCACTGGTGTGTTCAGGCTTAGATTTTAGCAAGACTGTGAGTGAATTGCGGCTCAGGACTGGGAGCTGTTGCTGTTTCTATTCAGGCAGCGTAGGAATCTTCAGAAATATTTAAAATATCAGCCAGGAAAATGGCTGTTTGAAAACAATATTAGGTGGATTTAAACTCCCAGTACTGCTGTTGCTTTACTCTGCTTTTGCTGGCATGCCCAGAACAGCTGTGTTTGATAGTTCCCCACAGGCAGGATGGCTTTGAAAGTCAAGTAGTTGGTTTTGTAGTGTCAGCTTTCCTGGCACGTCTCTAGGCTGTGGTTGCTTCAGATGGGGTTGTGAAGGTGCTTGGGAATTATAAGGATAGACTGGAGAGGGGAAGGAGGATGCAGAAGCGCTGTTGGATGTGTCTGCTGTCGTGGCAATGCTTTGGTGGATATTTCTCATAAGCAAACTGTTGGCTAATGAAAGGTGTGTGTGGGCAGCATGGATTTGCACATTGCTTGGGAATGCCTTGTATCAAGATGACAGAGAGGACAGGCAGTTGGGGGACATGGTTCTATGGCCCTGAACGTATGGACCCTTCAGTATGTGCATTTCCCAGAGGGTGAGACTGTGAATCAGGGCAGTCAGGAGGGCCTGTGCTTGGCCATGACCCAAAAAACATGAGACTTTTGTCACTGTGCTTGTGCTGGGGAATAGGAATGGAATTAGAGCTGGAGCTGGGCAATTGTGGGTGACAGGAATCTGACTGTGGTCAAACATAGAGACCTCACTCCTCTTTCTTGATCTCACTCTCCAGACAATGTTAGTAGAGAACATGAAGAATTGGTGGGCTACATGCTGTAATTTGGGCCAAGGAGCAAGACTTGCTCCAGGCTCTACAAACACCTGAGAAAAAGCACATGGGCTGGAAAGAGGGATGAGCCTGGAGGCTATTATAAACCAGTAAATACACCATGTACAACTCACCCAAGCTCTAGGCTCTGTTGCAGACACCTTCCTGTCTCCCGATGTCTGATTGCCTGCATGGTCCAAAATCTACCTGCTTTCTCAAGACTTGCAGGGGGCCAGTACAGCCATATTCTCCTATTTTAGAGTCACTCAAGCAAGGAGATCCTGAGATACAGCCTTCTTTTTCCCATCGTTATCTTTTCATTCTAAATATGGGGTTCCCTGCCCCAAAAGATAAAAGAAGGGAACCACCTCCACCTCTTCGATTCTTTCCTCTTTTTGTGCTTGAGAAGCAGGTCTTTGGCTTAAACGTTCAGGGCAAAGACTCTGCGTGTTCTGGAGGAAAATCCTAAAAGATTTCTAGACTGGCTGTTCTTGCATGAACTGAGAGGACTCCTGCAGTCTCTGTCTATGCTAGCATTGCTGGTGTGGACTCAAAGCCAGCCTGGGCAGAAATCTAGGAAGGGGAAATAGGAATTTTTTATTTGTATTGCATTTTCTGGGAAAGTCCAGAGAGCCTGAAAGTGTTTTCAAACAGAAAGAGGCTAAGGGCTTCTGACAAAGAAAGGATGAAAATCTGCATGAAGCAAGAAAGCAGGACAGTCCCCTTTCTGTAGGTGTAAGCTACAGGGGTGGAGATGAGAAGAGGGGCATTGACAAAGAACGACCCTGGGAGTATTTGAACACGTTTCTTGCCTTTTCCTTGTGACAAAGTGAGACATGGAGCTTTCAGAGCCTGCCTCCATCACCCTTGCTGCTTCTTCTATGAACAGGGATCCAGGGGTCTGGTCAGAATTGTGTGAGACAGGGTTCACCTCCATGTAGTACCTGAGGCAGAGAAGGGAGGTGGTGGGTAAACCTTCCCCTTTTCTCCGTCATGTGCTGGAATGTGCGTGGTGCTGGAACCTTCCTGCCCCTTTGTCCCAAAGAAACGCTGCTTTTCTCTGGGCACAGCTGATGGCAGCAGAATTGTCTGATACCTACAAGGCTTCTGGCCTGGCATGAGCAGGGGAGTGATAGAGCCTTAGACTGATCTGCTCTGCCTGGATTCCTCATGTGGGGCATTCATCAGTGGACCACATCTTATTCCCCACTGCAACCAAACTGACTGTTGGCTAAAGAAACTGTTAGTTGAAGGACAAAACAATTCTTCCCTAAATGGTGAGGTCACCTGGTCCCATCTCGCACCTTTTTACAAAGCCAGTGCCACAAAACCTCCAATCTGTTCATCAGAAAACAAAGCCCGGAGGGCCACACCCTGGAGATCTTAATTTTCCTCTTTTTATGTGGCATTTCCAAGTATTCTGGTGCCACTTTGCCCTTGTACTAGGCAGAACATGTTGCCATGTACTACAGAAATTATGGACTCCTGTTTTTTCTCCAGAGAACTGTCTCTGCAATCTCTTTGGATAAATATGAGAGCACAGGATGAGTTTTCCCTTTCTTATTGTTAGACCCCTGCTCTGTGCCTCTCTCCAGTAAAAGCGTCACAAATGTTGGGGTCTCTTAAGAGCTACATAATGGTACATGGAAATAAGACCAGTGGGCGTGACCAGCTCAGATCTACTTGGGTCTGATAACCTGAACCAGGTTGATATGCAGCAACCTGGAAGGCTGGCAGATCAGATCCACTAGTAGCTCTCGAGTCATGGGGCTAGTCTTAAGAATTTCCTTTGCTATGGATATTTGCCTTTTTGCTTGTCTTGTTTGTGCCCTAATTCATGGTGTCCTAATTCATTCTGTACATGAGCACTTGGGAACATCCACTGAGTCTTAATGACTGAAGTATTTTCTAATCTGGTGCAAGTTTCCCATGGTACCCAGGTGAGTCAGACTTCTTTCAGGACAGAGCTGTGTTTGCAAAATTGCACTAATTGCTCCATCCAATGGGAGAGAACCTCCCACTGGATATCATGCTTCAGTGTTTTGCAGTGGTGTATCACTCTGCAGCAAACACACATGGGCTGAGCCCCAGTATTAACAATGTCAGTGTTTTTTGTGGTCAGGCAGACCAAGTGCCACCTTCAGAACCAGAGCAGTGGAAAAGCATAGGGCCCAGTGTTTATTTTCTGTAGTGATTGGCTCCATTCTCTTTGTATTCTAGACAAACAGCATCCCTGCTGTTTTCTGACTCAAAGCAATATATCCGTTAGCATGTGGCATGCTAAAATTAACCCCTGGGCAACAAACCAGCAAGAAACAAAGGGTTCATTAAACAAAAATCTATTTATGCAGGATCAGACATCCAGATATGGCAAAATAAGCTCCTGTATTTATCAGTGACTATGTAATTCTACTTTGAAGCTACAACAAATAACATACAAAGATGAGTGCATTTTTGGGTACCAAAAAGTTGATCTGTCCTTGAAACGGGTGATTTTGCAACCAGGACAACAGAGGTAGATGTTCATCAGAGGAAACGCAGTGCAATTACCTTCAAAAGTTCTGGTTATATCGGTATCCACTGTGAATCTAGCTCACAAATCTTTCAACTTTAAGCACTTTCTCAATTTGAAGAAAGTGATTCTTTAAGACAAAGCCTGACTTTCTTAATTTTCTTTATGTTGGAAATTATGTGGGGAGATATATATATTTTGAAGTTGCCTCATATATGGACTTTTAAGCTCCAAGATGAAAGGGGATTATTTTTAATGGTTTTCCTGTTTGAATGTTGGCACAGCATCAGTGAGCAGTAGGACCTGCAGAATCAGCCCTCCCTGCCTTCCCTACTGCCTCAAGCTGAAAAGTCCTGTTGTGTTACATTTTATACCCTGCTCAGTAAGACCTTGAAGCACAGTTGCTAAAGACACTCTTAAGAAAGTTTCTCCCTCCCCTTGTTTATTATTTTCCTGTGCCTTGTTCTGCCCATGAGGCCTGCTTTTAAAAATCTGACTACTGTTCTAGCTTGAAGAAATTTTGATTTTTTGGTGAAAGAATACATCCTTCTGAATTAGCCTGTTGGCAGGTAATTTCTCCTGCCCATTGGACTAGTCTGGGTGTCTTTGGAATGTTCAGACCTCCTTAAGGATTACATAGATGTAATCATAAGTGTGAAAAAGGGACCTTTTCATTAGTCTCTCTCTTGCATACTTTGTCTTAAGCACAGACTCTATGGGGTGTAGTGGTTTCAGCTGGGGTAGTTAATTTGCTTCACAGTGGCAGGTATGGGTCTGTATTTTGGATTTGTGCTGAACAGAGGGTTGATGATATAAAAACTTTTTGTTACTGCTCAGCAGGACTTACACAGAGCCAAGACCTTTTCTGCTTTTCAGATGGCCACGCTGGCAAGGAAGTTGTGGGTACATGGGAGCTTGGGAGGAGACAGCCAGGACAGGTGACCCAAACTGACTAAAGGGGTATTCCAGACCATATGACATCATATTCAGTATATAAAATGGAAGGAAGAAGACGGAAATGGGGGCATTTGGAGTGAGGGTGTTTGTCTTCCCTAGTCACTGTTACGTGTGATGGAGCCCTGCTCTCCTGGAGATGGCTGAACACCTGTCTGCCCATGGAAAGTGCTGAATTAATTCCTTGTTTTGCTTTGCTTGTGTGCACAGCTTTTGCTTTCCCTAGTAAACTATCTTTATCTCACTCCACGAGTTGTCAGGCTTTTACTCTTTTAATTCTCTCCCTGATCTCACTGATGGGGAGTGAGCAAGGGGCTGCCTGGGGCTTGGTTGTCGCCTGGGGTTAAACCACAACAGGCGGCAAAAAGGGAAAAAGCCCGTTCAAGCCTGTCCTGCATGTCAGTACTGTCCCCTCTCCAGTCTCACTAATTGAACTTGAAATGTGTGGTGAGAAAACGATGAAGATATTAGATTAGGGAGTTACACACTTCAATGAGTTGCCTTGATCTGAGCAGGAGTGAAAAGGCAGAGGGGTCTTGTGTTCAGAGATGATGAACCTGATATGGAAGTATCATTTTGGTGTTTTGCAGGTCACACCACAGAAAAGTCAAAAAAATGAGTTGAACAAATGGACGGGTTTTCTTCACTGTGAAAGAACCTCTAAGCAGGGGTTTCTGAGAGGTGTGTTGAGGGCCCCAGGGAAATGCTCAGTAAGTTAAATATTGACAGCTCTATTCATTATTTGGCTTACACTGTGCAGTGCTTAGTGATGCACAAAGTTAGGACCTGCTGTGTTTGGTGCTGTATAGAACATGGAAAATTTAAAATTGCCCTTCTGAAGACCTTGAAATCATAACATATAAGGAGCAATTGTGTCTGTAGTTTTTTGGGCAAGGAGCTTTGCTGTGAGGGAATAAAGGAGAAGCAAGAACAGCTTTAACTCATTAGAAAGAATTGATGAGGTAGGACAATGGGGTGAATGGTGAGATTGCATTACAAAAACCAGAAGATACAGTGGGACACAGCTTTTGAAAGTTGTAAAAACTCAACAGGATTCAGTCTCTACTGCTAATTTGACACTTGTGGCAAGCAGCTTCTGGCTCTAGAAGTTAAGCATCTTCTCCTGTTCCAGAGGTATGGGGATTGTTTTGGAGGTGGAGACTGGAGGGAGATGTGCAGATAACACTGCACATAGTGGCATATTTGGCATTTATGAGCTTTTCACACTGGAGGAAGCAGTCGTTCAGTGATGTTTGCTGGGATTTTCAGCATTTGGGTTTGCTGCTTCAGAGCTTAAAGCAGCTTGTGGAAGATAATTGCACAGTGTGAAGGGAAGGAAGAAAGTCTGAGCAGGTGGAGAGTCCAAAGCACGCATTTCCTGCACAATGGGAGGGAAAGAGGTTTTTCCAGAAAAGAAGGGTGACAAGTGAGAAATCTTTGTAGTTAGCTTTTGAAAACTGGAAGAGGAAGAAGCTGTATGACCAGGGAGAGAAATCTGGCTGTGACAAGGCCTCTGAATGTGCCATAGCAAGAAAAGGCTACAAAAATGAAAAGACAATAGTCACTAACAATATTAGAGAGACCAGGGTGCTGAGTACTCACAGCATAGGTCTCTTCACAGACATATTGGCCTGAGTAGGAGCAATGGGGATCTTTGGAAGATAAGAGGCCAATGGAAGAAAGAAGTTGCTACACACAGTCTCTGAATGTGGAAGGATCATTGCTCAGGAGGATGTGAACTGGAAAGGCAGATAATTTGACTTTCACAGCTGGTGGTGCTATGTTCATGGTGTGAGTCTCTGGAAACTCTGGAACACAGTTTGTCTGCGGCTTGAGTGAATTATGAAAGGGTGACATTTGAAGTAGTGACTGGTACATGACCTCTCAGTCTCCTTACTGTGATTAACGAGAAGTTAATATGTTCACAGATCTGTTTTTGAGAAGTTGCTATAGTTTCTTCCAGTGTAAATAATTTTGTTTCTTTATTACCTCT
Organism: Dasyornis broadbenti; assembly: GCA_013397935.1. Lineage (NCBI taxonomy): Eukaryota > Metazoa > Chordata > Aves > Passeriformes > Dasyornithidae > Dasyornis > Dasyornis broadbenti. The sequence goes on from VZRN01002813.1 coordinate 675,428, forward strand.
GTGGGCTTTGCCTGGCCACTTACCTTTGTTTTGTTCCCTTAGGCTTCAGGACCATTGAATGCATCATGTTCTGTCAGCAGCTGATTTTGCTGCTAAGCAGATCCCAAAATTGAAAGCCATAACCCTTTTTTGGAAGGGTCAGGAGTGGTGAGTCAGATACAGTATGTGCATTTAAAGGCTATGGTAGTACGTGACAAAATTTCCTAAGTTACATCAGAAGAAGCAAAGGTGGGAGGCTAGAAACTGGCATTTCTCCCATGCCAAGAGAGTAGCTAACAAGTTGCAGGTGGTCACAGCAGGACATGAGAAGATCATGATTATGATGGGTTGTGGTGATAGCTTGTGTGCACTTGCCTGTTTCACCTGCTTGCTTTTCCCAGCAGTTCTTAAAATATTTCACATAGCTCACTATTTTTTTTTGGGTAGAGTACAAATTGGAAAATACCAGAGTGCAAAGTCCATTTTGATTGCTTGACTGGGCTTTAGCTTCTTGCTGTTCTTTTGCTTTTGGCTTGGTCTAATACCTGTAAGGGGATGCTGGCCTAGCTGCAGCCATATACAGATATACAGAAGCATGAAATGGAGGAAAGAAGTTTTGTCTTGAATGCAAATGGATCCTCGAGGGCTGAATAGAGCAGAAGTATCAAAATACTTGTTCTGCCAAGGAAAGTGCAACTACATGCTCAGAACTCCTGTACAAAGTCTCCTCTTTGTTTAAATGGAATGAGAAGCAACCTGTATCCTATAATCTCGCTCCTAAACACTGACCCAATTTTGTTTTAAAATGTCATGTTTGGTGTTATTGGGTGGGGAAGAAGAACATTGCTACTGTCATTTTTATCAGCCTTTGAGCTTCTGAAGAGATTGCATCTCCAGAGTGCTATGAAGGTGGAAGTGTGTTAAATCTCAGAGAAGCCTGAGAAGGAGAAACAGTTGGACCACAGATCCCAATTTGGAAGGAAGGTTCCTTATCCAGATGTGGTGAACAGATGAGAGCAGGGAGAAGGCTTTACATGCAGCACCAACACTCTGCATTGACTCTCAGTTGCCCTGTCCTGCACCCAAGCAGTGCATTGTCAGTGCCACAAAAGAAGAGTTTGCTTGGAGCTGGCAGGGCTACTCAACTGAGGTGCATTGCTTCAGCATCCAGAAATGCTGTTTGTTTATCTAACTCAGCTTCCAACACATCACCAAGACTAATAAATCGGATGCCTTTGGATCCAATTCGGGTCTCTCTGCATCATATTTCTAGAGCACAAGTGCAGCCAGGACCACTGCATTTAGTGCTGATTTTAGCTGGGTTCTATAATCACTAGCTGTGCAGGATCGGAGGATTTCCACTGGAAGCTGTCTCCCTGCAGCTGCTCCTCAGCGCTTGGCTTGGAGAGCCTCTTGGTTGCTGTGTGCTGCTGCCACAGGCAAGGAGGGATATTTTGGGCTGGCCTGCACTATGGCCCACCCAGCTGAGCATGGCTTTGTTCTGTGGAGAGGCTCTAACCTCTCAAACACAAACACAGGATGAAGTGATGAAGCCTTGCAAAACTGAACCAATGTGGGGACCTTACTAAATTCCCTAAATTATTTTGAAATACCAAATAGATTTGCTACTATGTAGGATTCTCCAGCCGACCCCTTGACCAAAAATTACAAAATGATGTTCTACAGGTTTGACTTGCAACACCAGCTTAGTCAGGGTACCAACACAGATCCAGCTTGAGCTCTGCAAAATTAACTAAGATTTGAAACATTCACAATTTTCACTGCTTGCATTTGTGGCTAACCTGTGCTTCTGCAAATGAGGCCAGTGTGATCTAAGAAAGAAAAGCAACCAAACCTTCAGCAACTTTTAAAGAATCTTCATGTTAATCTCTTTGCACTTAATTTCTTCAAAAGCTAATGAGATTAGTATCCTGAAGAAATGTTGTGATAATTCGCAGGGGCAGAGTTCTGAGATCTTTATGTGGTCAATACTAGAGAAATAGCCACTTGAGTAATTCTTCTGGGAGAGGGAAAGAGAGAGGAAAATTTCAGTGTAACTGTGCCTGGACAAGGGTGGGAAGTAATCATTCGATGTGTAGTGATTGAGCCGTCTGCAAGATACAGTGTAAAAATGGTTATTAGCAACACATTTCAAAAGACCTCTCATCTGAATTGCTTTGCAATATAAAGAACTTGATAAGTTGTTAAAGAAATAAAGAATATTCTGCACAGGCTTTTCTAATTAAGCCTAACTCCAAGTTTTGACTGAGCAAGGAGCTCCATCTGCTTCAACAATATGATTTATGATACAGTAGCTTGGCATCCTCTGAGTGCCTCAGAACAGTGAAAAGCAGTAGCATATGAAAATACTCCTAATTATGCACAGCAATGGGAATTCACAGATGTGTAACACCACCATCTACCACGGACATTCTACCTGTAAATCCTCCTTGAAACAGTCTTGTATTACAATGGATTCTGGCAGTTTTTTGGATGGATTGTTAAGATTCCACTATCTAAACTGAGTTTCAGCCAGGGGTGGGCTCGAGCTTGCTTTTATAGGAGAATGTATTGCAGACAACGGCATGAAGTACCGAGCTGCACTGCAGAGTAGGGCTGCTACCCTCTTGCTGAAAAGCAATGTTTGCTTTGTGGGGAAGGGAATAGGAATTCATGCAGATGCTTAGTGCTGTGCGTAGACAAAGAAGCCAGTTCAATGGGCCCACTTCTTTCTCCTGTAATAGGATGAAATACCAATGAGTTTTGCACTCACTTGGCTGTCAGATATTTTGGAGATAATTAGGAGTGGGTTCAGAAGTTGGGTTAATATCAGTGAGTCCTGGCGGCCAGTCCGACCTGCAGTGAATAGGAAATAATGGAACTGGAACACAGAAGGTAAACCCTTCTGAGTTAGCCTTCTCGGCAATCTCAGTTTCAGACACCATTATTGTTTAGTCTCATTAAATCTCTCATTTGAGTAAATTTGTTGTATAAGTATAGCTGAATGTAAAGTATTTAATTTGTTAAAAAAAAAAAAAAAATCTAAAAATCTGAAAAGATTTGGAAAATCCTGGGCCTTAGAAGAGCTCATGAAAGGTCAGTGTTATTTTCCAGGGAAAATAGAGCAGTGACTTTGTGTACAGAGCAGCTTGTAGTAGCAAAGAGGTTGGTTTTTAAAGAGATAGCCCTCTTGATTAAGTAAAGAGGAGACAAACTCCATTATTCTGCACTGTTTCCCCCTTCTCTCCTCCTTCTCCCCCCAGCTTTTTATCTTTTGAAAGATAATAAGGGGGTAAGTTTAGGATTTCAATGATTTAGTAGTATGGAAGAAAATGTTTAATAAACATAGCAAAAAATAACCACCAATGGAGATTTTTTTAATTCTTAAGTGCAATAAGCAAGCTTTGCATGGTGATATAACATAACAGCATTTGCAGTGGGTTTGCCAGACCATATGTGGTCATCTGTGAGTATTTTAGGAATAGATTTGTATAATCAAGTCCTTGATCCACTGGTGAGGGAAATGTGTGTCAGTACTCAGTACAATTATTTCTCATTCTTAAGCCCTGAGGATGTGACCAAGACAAACGAAGAGAACCATAGGCACAACTACGCAGCTACAAATCCTGCCTCCAGTCTTGGTCATTGGCTGGTAACATACTGCTTACAGCAAGTATGTAAGTAAAACAACTGTGTTCAAGGAGATCCTGCATCTAGGTCATTTCTGTTTGGTCGATTCTCTCTAAATTTATCTCATCCCTATTTGAACTTGATTATAAACCACTGTATCCTCTGGCGATGAGTTGTGTAATTTAATTATTGCTTTGTGTGTGTTTCTCGGGGGCAGGAAACTTCTTTTCACTTCTCATCTTATTGCCTGGTAACTTCATTAGTTGAATCTAAATTTTGTATAGTTAGAAACAGTTGGTAGTCATTCCTTGTTTCTCCCCCTCACACCTACTGTGACAGTATAGATGTGTATTCTACTTCCTTTCCAGTTGATTTTTTTCTTAAACTGAGGAATCTGAGTCAAATTGATTTTTGCATGGAGATGCATACTGAGAGTAAATCAGATTCTGTGGCTGCTGAGTGAAAATCATCAGGCCATTAACTTCATTTGGACCCTCAAAATGGGGAGAAAATTCAGTGGCATCAACTACTGCTACCCCATGTGGAACTCAGGTTATTTCAGGATATGTTGAGATTTTATGGGTTTTTTAATTAGGGCAGCTTGTATTTTTGGGATTTAATTAGCTCATTGACTTACCAGTGCAGTGCCCTGACTCTCAGCAAGGACAAATCATCACTGGCCCAGCCTGGCACAAGGACTGAACCAAATTGTCTCCAAAACATCCACTAGCAATAGGAACTATTACAATATAAATAAGAAGGTCCATGAAGTCCTAATATGTCATTCCCAGAGGTTACTAAATTGCTCCCATAGGCTTCAGGCGATTCATTACAGTGCCCACATTTTAGTATCTTGAAAGCTACCATTAAAAGTAAGTAAACCGAAGATAAATGTCGCATCTCAACACCAGTGAGCAAATCAATAGCATAAGAAGGAAATGGTATATTTTTTAGCTAGTGTCTTTGGTTCAGGGGTATCTACTTCTGCTTCTTGAATTTGTTATATTCCTGAAATGAGAAGTGATAATTTTGATACTTTGTTATTGGCTAAACATGATCTTTGATTTACAATGTTGGCACAATAAGACCAGGTTGAAAACAGCACCTGGATCTAAAGTAATTTCTGTGAAACAGGACAGGATAAAATGAGGCAACCCTTTCAGTATTATTTTGTTGTTTTTTTTCTTTTCAGTTGATAGCCTCAGGTATTTCTTCCTGGATTTCTTGGGTGTTATTAAACACAGAGAATCAAACTCTCTATGGATATCAGATTTTGTTAAAGCCTATTTGCCTGTGGCCATTTAACAGAAGACTTTCACTTGACATTCCTCTTTTTACTCTGTCTTATTTACTAGAGCTGACATTCTAAAGAAGCAGTTGCTTGTTGAAGTTTGATTATTAAATGCAAACTGTTTGATTTAGGTTAATAAATGAGCAAAGATTATCTTAAAATCTACTGAGAAATTCAAGTGCGGTGGGAGGCACCTGAAGTTAGCCCGTCTTAGGAGGCTCACGGCCCTGAATTGCCCTCTACTGCAGCTGAATTTCAATAATTCATTTGAATCACCTTCTGGAGGGATGTGTCTCTGCATTGACTAGATCAGGAGCTTAGGGAAACCAGTGACCTTTCCCTAAATACCCAAACAACCCTTGTCCTTGGTTGACTCCAGGGATGGGTAGTTTTTTCCCTGTGCAGGCTGATTACAAACACTAAATTGGTCAGAGAACACACAGTCCTAGAGGATGATGTAGCCTTCTCAGGCTCCTGTGCAGTTCCTTCAGTTCAGTTTGATTGATATCAATGCTAGGAAGTTTTGTGAAATGTAGATGGAGACCAGCAGCCAGGTGTCATGGAGAGCTGAACCCGTTGCTCTGCATGACTGAGCCCATGTGATCTTCAACTTCTACCTCAGTGGTCCCTTTCGTAGTCATACATCATATTTGGGCCTGGTTTTTGGCACTTATGGGCTCTGTCCATGCTAATAGATGCCTTTGGTCTCCAAAACAGAGTAGCCATACACAAACTACACATTGAAAAAGTCCTGGATCTGTGTGAGCTCTTGAGCTGTGTCTGGGAATTGTTTGGAACCTGTTAACTGGTTCTGGCCAGAACCTTACAGAGGATGTGCCTCACAATTTAACACTGCTATGATTGAATTCTGCTTGCAGGGATTAGTCCCAGATGCTGCTCAGCTCATTTGCTTGGTCATACCCAGAAGCTCTGCTCCAAGCCTGGATCATTGTCATCCACCTGGGTTCTGGCACTAGAGTTACATTTCCATACTCTGCTATTGGTATGGATTAGAAAGGGGATGATAACTGAAAGGCTTTTGGTCTAAAAGCCTTTGCCTTTCAGTGCCCTGGTGCTTCCACATCACACTTTGATGTCAGCAGATGCCCATTTAGCTGTGGAAAAAGGTATGAAGTGGTTGAATGTGTCTTCGATAATTTCATGGTCTAAATGATGAATGTGCAGGTTCAGGATCCTTCAGGCATCAATAATGGAATTTTATAAAACAGAACAAACATGGTTAGGAATTTGGCAGTTCACTAAACCAAAATGTCAGTTGCAAGTCTGGGAATGCAGATTTCCTCAGAGGTTTATTTCAACTTTTCCTCTAACATTTATTATGGGATTGTGGTATAGCAGTAGGAAGAATGAGAAAATCATGGGGTTCTTTTCTCCTTGTTTCCTTCCCTTCATATTCCTGTTTCCATGAGCTGTCACTGTGGTCCTCCATAGAGATGTTGCTATTCCATAAAGTCAGAGGCAGAACTGTGCTGCTTTCTCACTGTTGGAAATGGCACTTCCTTAAAACGAAATGTAACCCCACACATGTGATTACAGCAGTGGTAGGAAGTGAGTGATCAAACATTTACATGGCTCTACCTCTTGGTTACATAAAAGAAAATGAGTGTAGTTTTCACCTACATACTTTTATCTTTTTATGAGTGAAACTGCTTATACGCCAAATAAGCCAGAAGGCAAACTGTAACATATTAAGGTGAGAGAGAAAAAGAAAAACAACCTCAATATTTTCAGAGTTATATGTTAAATTTGAATACATTTAAAACTTAGTGATACATATAATTAATGCTGGTTTCCATGGTTACAGAGTCAAAGATACAGAAGTTGCAGCTTCATTTCTTATCACTGAAAAATCTACTTAAGTCAGAAATGGAGTGGATCCAGGTGGCAAATATTCATATGCTGGAATTGGCATCACCCATCTTGTGTTCAATCTGTTAGTCAGTCACATAAATTAAAATGAGTCAAAATCTGTGGTTTCTAATTAATGTATTTGGTAAGCAAGAACGTAACCACAACTGAAAAGGAAAGAGGATCCATTTTATGTCTATAAAATGGCCCCCATGAGACAGATCCTCATATTTGGCTCCAGTATATCTTGCTATATCATTGTCAAAGGATTTGAAATTACAAGGTACAGCAAGAGTCGTAGAGATAGGACTCTTAGGGCCTGTGGCTCATTTAGGGTTGGGCTGTGTGACACTGGGGGTTCCCCATTCCAGTGGTTATTTGGCTGTTGCTAATCTCCTCATGCTCCTATTCAGGACTAAATATTTTCTCACTGCCTGTCACCGTCCTAGCAAATATAACTGGGCCATGACCAGCTGGGTGTGGTCTATGCTCCAGTGGTCCACCCATGCTGTTCAATAGTTTGTGTGCTCCCTGGATGTCTTGGGCGGCAACACTGAACACAATGATGGCACCTGTAAAATAATCTATTCATTTTGACATTCCAGCCATGTTCAGTAGTTGTATGAAAGGGGTACATGTATATTATTTACATCAAGTAAGAGATTGTAAATCAGAGCAAAAAATGGTAATTCCTATATTGTGGGAAAGGGTGCAGTTCCAAAACTTGTTACAAAGTGCTGGAAAACTAGCAAATCTGAAATGTCAAGTGGAGTGGAAATTTTGCACATATTTAATGCTGAGTTTCTTGAGGAATTCTGTTTCAACAAAAGAAATACCTTTTAATTTTCACTTGAATGTTGGTAGTGGAGGTATTTTACAAAGATCTCAAGAAGAAAATAGAGTTATATATAACTATTGAGTTAAATGGAACTTTTTAAATTTGGGGTTTCACTAGTTTATTGTATTTCCTCATAACACAGTTTTTATAGAAATCACGATTTCCACACAGAAAGGTCAGGACTATAAAAAATGGTGTATTTCAGTACAAGACTGACCTCTGGGGAAAGCTTTGACCTGCCGTGTTAGGTTGTAACTCTGAATTTTCACTCCAGCATATCTCATGCACCCTTACTGCCCTGTTTGTGGGGTAGAAGAGGAGCATATTAGCACCACCAAAAGCAAGGATGACAGAAATGAACTATCTTAGATACAGTTTGTTCCACCCCGTGCTATTGCCTCCCAGCCAAGAATATATTTACTGCATTCATCCGTGTGGTTTTTATTTCAGCTTGGCTTGAAGATGGATAAGTTGCACCAAACCCCCAAAATTTATATCTGATTAGAAATTTTACTTAGCTGCAGTTATGCAGGGAGCTTTGACCAGTGAGCTTTGTGTAGAGGACCTTTGACCAGCCAGAGGACCTCTGAGGTCCCTGGTTTCTATGCAGGTCTGGAAAATGGATCTGCTGTTGGCCAAAACAACCCTACTCCAGCAAATCACAAAGAACCTGAGGACATGCACAGAGTTTGTCGAAGAGGAAATAGTTCAAACAAAGCAGATTTTTTCAGTACAACTTAAAAAAAAGCAGAAACCTTTTTATCCCATCACAATCTGCTTCAGTGTGGGACAGACCACCTGTCACTCAGGATTTGGTTCTTCAGCTTATGATGGAGAGCAGATCCTTAGAGTACTCAATTGAAAAAAACCCATAAAACAAGAGAAAGGAATAACCAGTGGCAACTGGGCACCAAGAAAAGGCAAGAACACAACTTAGTACATGAATACTTTTAATATCTGTTCATGTTTTGTACTTGAAAGTTAGCAGGAAAAACTGAACCTACAGTCTTCAGAGAATATGAAAAATTGCACAAAGGCAAGTATTTTTCTTACTTTACATACTGGACGAAGGTTAAAGTGAAAAAGCTTTGAACTTGCATAATTTCAGGGCTTTTTGCATAATTATTTAATAATTTAATGCACAAATAACACTCATAAACATACTGGGCTGGTGTTGCAATTAAAAGTAGACCCTGATTTTCATAATATTTAATTTTGTGATGAATGACCTGCTAGTCCAGTGCCTTATTTTTGTCCTGTTTTTCCTTCATGCAGTTATTTTGAAAAAATAAGCACCACACTGTATTGCTGGAATTGATAACCATATATTGGTAGAGGTATATAAAGTAAAATCACTGAAGTCTCACCAGGCTCAGTGTATCTTCCTTCGCAAAAGAATTTTGAAAAACGTACAGATAAATCTTTAAAAATCAAAATATATTTGTATTCAGGTGAATTCATGATAATTAAAATGTTATTTTAGCTTGTTGAGACTTTAGTAACCTCTTCTAAGAATGCTGGTCTCTTTACAAGGGCCACCAGCTCATTGGGTGGAGGCTGCTAGAGGAGTGTTTTGGGATCATGTCATTACTGGGACTTACAGATGTTTGAATTTCAGGAGCAGGCTGATTGATGGTGTGGAGGAGTATTCTTTGGAGGAGTCACTTTGAAGTTTTTTGCACAATGAATTAAAAAATAAGTGTAAAGTATAAAAAAAGAACAGCAAGTAAATCAAAGAGTTATTTTCACTCTTTATATTTTTAGGGCAATCAAAAGTTGTAGACCAGTGAATGTTGACTGTGCAGTCCAGGTCCTTCAAAGATACCCTCTTACTAACAGATACATTCTTATTAAAAAGCAGTCTTGTGCAGTTTTCTTGAATTGCTGGTCAGAAATATGTTGGTGTTTGATGCTTTTGCAGAAATTATTCTGTGCATTGATTTTGTGCCCATCACCATGAAAACTGAACTTCAGCTCAAGATGGAACAAGGCATCAGTAAGAGATGAACCTAAAGATGTTGCTTGTTGATTGCTCATGGCACAGGAAAAGGGCTAAGTTCAGTAAGGGATCAATAGGCAGAAAATCTCTTTTTAGAAGCAGTGGGTTTGTGCCTCACTGCATTTCTTTGAGATTGGGCCTCGCTGTTGAGAGAGCCCTGCCATCAGCATATATTAAGATAATGGTGCTTTAAACTGGCATTCTTTGACTCCAGAAGATTATGCCAATATTGAAAGGCATGGTCAGATAAGACTATGTATCATATCTGTATTACATTGCCTTGTGGAAAATATATCTAGTTTATATAGAAATTACTTGTAAGTATTTTGGGAATAACACTTAGGGAGATATTTGCAAGAGGTATAAAAGCAAAATCTGAAAAATAATAGTGGATGCCTTAGAGGTCCATTGTGTAAGCTTAAACATTTATTTAAAATATGATCTCTTTATTTCTACTAGAATGAATTGTGTGTTGTTTGTTGGTTTTTTTTGGTCTCTAGCTATTATATTCAAACTATTTAGAATGTATTCAGTCCTACTTATTGAAATATAAATGTTTAGGTTATGTAGGAAAATATATCATAAAAATACTAGATGTAAATCCAGTGTGGGAGATATTTTGAAACTAGCTACTAATCAAAATTATTAGCTACATTTTTATTTCTCCTGCTATAAAACAAGCTTTCTGTGTCTGCAAAATCATGCACTTTTTTTAACTTGTAAGTTTTTGTTCATAGCAGGGCTCTTTTTTCACTGATGAATTTTAAAAAATTAGGTTTATAATAGAAACCCTGTCATTTGCTTTACTGCAGAGGTTCAGAAACCACTATAATTAGCCCAATGACAGCAGCACATGAGTTTGGCATTTCAGCATTTATCTAGGGATTTTGCATCAATTATTTTTTAGAAATGAATTAAAGGCATCTTTTGGAACTGGGTGCTGGGTTTCTATTTGAATGTGGTTTTTGTTTTTAAAAAACTTTTTTCCTGATTCTGCACCCTGGAAGCCTAAGGTACATAGCTCAGATTTCTCCAGGGATTCGGACTTAACCCATTAAGTGCAATGGTGATAAAGTGGACGATAATGATCTTTGGAAACCAGTTGGCCCCACACTCTCTCAAAAACCACAAGAGCCTTCCTTTGTGTTTCTGTCTTGGAACAACTGCTTTGAGGATGGTTTTCTGCTCCAACTCCTTTGCCCAACTGCCTTTCATTCATAGTAGTGGAAAATTTTAAAGACCCTATAAGTTGTTCCTATATGAAGGTACCTTAAACACATTGAAATATGGATGTTTTGTTTTTTATCCTGAGTGGAAACCCCTCAGAACTAAGAAATGGTTACAGAAACGAAAAATAAAACAGAAATACTGAATTATTTGATGGGGGAGCTGAAGACTTATGTCCCAGATATGAGTGCAGCTTTGCTTTTCTGCAAAAATCCTTGTGAGTAGAAGTAGACTCTCTAGCCTGAATGGCAGTGTTGAAACAAATGTATGTTGGGAGTGATGCAGGGTCCAACAGGCAAGAAGAGGCAGAACTGGGAGGGCCTCAGTCTCAGCTGTTAACAATCAACACTTAATAAAAGACAAAGATGACTTTTTATTTCTGTTTCGCATTCCTCTTGTGCCACATTATTTTTTTAATAGAAACTGGAATCGCTAAATTCAACTTTGTGAAAAAGTTGTACTTGCCTCCACTTGACTTTCCAGTGCCTATGTGAGCAAGAAAGAAGTGCTGAGCTGAGAATGTCTGCTACCAGGACCAGTATCTTGCATTTTTCTGGTATCCCACCTAAAACCCTTTTGGTGGTTACTTTTGGTTCCTTAATGATTGCAAACATAGAACTCAGCATCTTGCACTTTTTGCAGATAAGGTATGTGGAAAATGATCACGGAAGGCTTGAAAAATGGACCACCCCCTCCAAAGACTGCCTAAAATTCTCTTGCATGCCTTGACATTTTTAATAGGAATCTCTAACAATAAACTGGGTGATATTTTCATAGAGGGCTATGTAGTCTCTTTCAAGATGCATTGGGGTTAGGTTGAAAAGAGAACTGAACCTCTCTAGCATTATCTTCCAAAGTTCTGGCAGGGTTGTCACTGAAAATATGTTTTCAGACAGTCCCTTGAAGCATATGCTCATGCAGGGTCATTGGAGCTCCCACAGGCCAAACCCACCTCTCAATTTTGCACAGCCTTGGAGAAAATGGGAGTGAAGCCAGTGTCCAACATAAAGAGAACTTGAACTGAATTTATATAGTCTGGGATTTATGCAAGCAAAGAGGAAAGGGAAAGAGGCTCCCCCAGCACGGTTTTTGGTGAAATAACCCGTAGATAAGTCAGAAATTTCAGACTCCATGAGAAAGGCGGACTGTGGTTTTCTTATCTGTAATTTGAAGATTTGCAGTAACACAAAGATACTTTTTAAAAAATAAGCTGACTCCAATTCTATGTGAAGGTCTGCAGTGATTAGCCCAGTGCCTGCTGTGGTGGGAACATGAGATAGCCAATGTGGGCTGGCAAGTAAGGCCCTTTTCACAGTGGGAACTCTGCTTCACATGAACTGTTAAGGACCACAGAGTAAAACTTTACCAGTCTTTGTTCTTAAACTCAACTAGTTTCTTGCAGCTTGAGGCTAGAAACAGAGAGAACGGAGGAAATTTTCTCTAGACAGATGAGCAAGGTAACTTAGAAGAAAAACATGGCTGCCACTAGAATGTGCTCTAAAGGGAAGATGGAGTCTCTACTTTATTTTAGGAAGAAAGGGAAGTTGGTTTGGTTTTGAGGAACAAGGTGAGATGCATTGTCTTCTCAACTCTCTCTTTTTCTGTGTCGATACTGAAGGCAGAGGAGATGCTCCCTACCTTACTACAGATTAATAAAGAGGAGAGGAGGAGATAAAACAGAAAGAGAGCAGCCAATCATTTTCTCTAAACCAGGATAGCTGGTTTTTGGGGAATTTTGCTGTTTAGTCTGAAGGACTGTGGACTACAGCATTTGTCTTCTGACAGCACAATGAACTGGGGCAAAATAAATGACTTTTTAATATTTTGAAATGGATTGAAGACTTTACCAGATATGTCATTGTAACAGTTTCAAGAATGCCTGGGGAACTGCACTTTGCCAACAGAGTGGCCAGTGAGTTATTTATTGCCAGGACTATAGTAAAGCCAGAAATACTCCACCCTGATGAAGGTTGCTTCAGCGTATTGGGACTACGTTTCCTTTTGGAAGTGCCTCACTACTTCCATAGTCTTATTCTGAAAGCCTGAGTGCCTCAAAGTGGTGCTTGGGGCAGATCCTGGAGTGCAGGGCAGTAAGATGTAAGTTGTTTATTTTAAGGTAAAAATTCTGACACTTCCTCAGATCTCTTTGGAGCCATACCTTGGTCTCTTTGTTGGATTCTTTATCCTAATTTGCTGCATAAAGCTCGGGCCTTCCTTAAGGGGAAATGGACAGCTCTTGTAGATGTGAACTGTACTGAGCCATTACGGATCCCAGGGCACTGAGGGATACAGACTGGAGTTCTTAGAAGCCTGTTGACCCCAAAAAGTCCATACACAGATGTAACAGTTTCTGGGTACGTTTCTGCTTGAGAGAAGCAGAGTTTGGATGTCCTGACATGCAGAGCTATATCCCTGTCTGTGCCCTAGTTATACGCTGCTCCTTGACACTGGTAGCTGAACTACTAGGGAAAAGTTTATCCCATTTAGTCCAGTTATTAAAAATGTTCTTTAGCTGCTATAAAAAATCTGTTTATAAAAAAGTGCTACAATGGTTTTCATTAACATTTAACAATCAAAAATTGGTCTAGGTATAATCCAGTAAGTCATCTGAATAAACATATTCTGAATTCATAGGGTGGTTTTCATTTGGATTGAATTTGTAGTGTCAGATCTTTGGTCCATTCATTCTAACAGGTTGTTTCTGGTTGGGAAATAAAGGAGAGAGGTCTGGAAGGTGCAGGAGCTGCAGGATGTCAGCAAAAACTCTTTGGGTCTGAATAATAAACGACATTAGAATCTTAAAAGCCATACTGAATACCTAAATTTAATGCTTTGGCATTGTTGAAAGTCTCAAAGCTCCTGCAGCTACAAACTGGGATTTTACATCCCAAGACATCCATCCACAGTTCCATTGTGGGTATCCAAAGTCACCCAGCTATGGCCTCTTTGGACTTTCTGATCAGCTGTCCCTTTTGTTTCTCTCCTCTGTGGTCTTCTGTAGGCTGATTTAGTTGTTATTGAATTTATCTTTACATCTAAATCTATCAGGAACAAAGCCAAGACCTTTGGAGGGTGGACTGTTTTTTGCTATACAGACCTGAAGGGTTTTAAGAGATTCAGGTTTGAGACTGTGCTCAGAAACTCAACACTGGGTCTTGCTGCTCTTGGAGGAGAAATGACAAATTTCACTTGTGAACCTGTTTCACTTCTCGTAAAGAATTCACTACCCCTTGGAGCATGGTCTTGGATCATCCTTTCTCAACCATTTAGTTTTCCTTCCTCTCTGGCTCAGAGAATAATTTTCTGGTGAAATTTAACAGCTTCAGCAGAGCTTTAGAAATCCTTAACTGGGAACGCTTAATAGACTGGTGATAAGAGAGCCCTTTGGGTCCAATGTTTTGCTCCAACTGTAGCATAGCAAAGACTTGTTTATGGGTGTCTCATTGCTATAGTTCAGGCCTCTCAGCTACCAGGGAAAATGGAGTAGGCTTTCTGTGCTACGTTTGCAAAGGTCGGTCTACTTTGAAGCTAACTGGGAGATTGGGCCTGTAGGAAAATAAGGGAAGGCTGTTGTCTGGAGTACAGGCTTGAGTTAAATCTCTGAAAAAATCATGACATCAGAATTTAGGTGATTTAGTCCATGGGTTCATGAGTGGCGTGAGGCCTTTCCTGATGGGCAGGTCAGAAGATCTGAATGGCTGCACTCTGTCAGAGTTCAGAGTGAAGGACAGATCTACAACAGGGTGTTTCAGGTTCCTAAACTTCTCTGGGTGCTGTGTTTATAAGCCAAAGGAATAAGGGTCCTTTCCTAACTGCTATATCCCTCAAATCATGGAGACAAAAGTCCCTTGCTACTTCAGATTTTTTTCTGATGTTAAATGACAGAGATAAATACAACAAATAAAATGGAAAGTCCTGAAGGAATCCTGATGGTCATAGACTGATCCCAGTCCCTCCTGTGTTCTCAACTGTTCCTGTGCCATTACTCCTGATTTATGACTACATAAATAAAAAGTAGACCAGACCTGCTACAGGTCTCTTGAGTTTCCCTGCAGAAAATCTCAGCAGTGGAATTTTTTAAAAATATGCATAGGAATGTAGAAATCCCAGAACTTCAGTTTAGGTGACAGGTCACCTGCAACCTTGGATCTGCAGTTGGATAGAGCAACCTCTGTGTGTGTGGCAGTGTCAAAGTTGTTACTTGCTGGAGAGACAGAGACAGATTTGAGGTGGAAAACCCTCCTCAAACATCAGGTTCTGCTCATGCAAGCCAATGTTACTTTTTAAAAAAATCCAAAGAATCATTTCTACATGAATTTTTGCAGAAGAGAGACCCTTGGGATATGAGCCCTCTGGGGTAAGAATTCCTTCCTACTTTGGCTCTAATTGTTATTATTTGGTGCCAGTGTAGTAAAAGTAACTACTGAGAGGGCATCCTTTGCGATCTTTGCCTGACACTAGTAGTTTATTGTTTTTTGGAGAAGATGGTCTATCTTTGGTCAGATAGACTCATTGCTATAAATTCATTACCTTGTTGTTAGATAGAAAGAGTATAACTCATCACCAAGGCAAAACTGTTTCATAATTTCTTGAAGAAGTGCTGCAAGTGGCAGCTGCTCCTGTGCAAATGTAAAGTTTATCCCAGTTTCAATGTTGTTGCTATCCACACATTTGTCTTCCTTATGGCTACTCATATTTTCCTTCATTTTATTGCTGGATTTTTTTGTGCAAACTCACGGACCTTTTGCAGTTTTCATTATACTTCTTTTATGCATGCAAAGCCAAGAATTTGTGGTTTTGTTAGGTCCTGCAATTCGTATAAAATAAATTAAATTGTCTGAGAAAGCCATTACCATTGGCTTCTTATCAAAGTATACCAAACATTTTGCTCAACATGACTACAGTTTTGTATATGAAATTCTTAATATAAAATAGCTTTGCTAGGCAGCAATGAAGCTTTCATTTTATTGCTTCATTTTGATTTACTTCTGTGCTCAGCTGGAAAAACATCTATTCCCATTTTAACTCAGAATTTAACTCCAAGAATTCTGAAGATATGGTTATGGTGTTCAGCATAAACATGGATCTGTGACTAAGAGTGCAAAGCTCTGGCTATTAAAGAGCTGGTTGAGCCCTGAATGCTCCTGGCATTGAGAGCAGCCACACCATGAGCAGATACTACAGAATTAGCCTTCAATTTTTTTTTTTTTTTTTATAGCAGATCTTCATCTTGGAAGCTACCACTGAAATGTAGGGATAGTGGTGAGAACTCAGAATTTCTGAAACAGGATTAATTTTAATCAGATAGTTTAGGTGTCAAAAAGAACCAGCACTGAAAATGTACATTTTCCTTGGTTCACCTATATGCAAGACATCTTTAAGGCTCCTGCATTTCTGCATCCCTTTTCAAGTATAATGGCTGCCTATTTGAATAGTCCATTTGGATTCTACTGCTAGAATTAGGAAAGAAGCATGAAAAGATTTCTTCTTAATCAGACATAAAAACATGGCTTATGATATTTCTGGAAGGTGCCTGCAAGTCTGAACACTTTACAGTTTCTTTCAGTCACTGCTATTTGCAGCTTCAGAGAACACCCTTAGGAAAAGGTAATTATTACATTTTTCAGATTGATACCATAAGATACACAGATCGTCCTTCAGGCTAGCTTTCCACTGATCTGGGATACGTGGTTTGAAATACAGGGTATTGCAAGATACAAATGGATAAAGTAACTCATCTCATGCTTTTTACTAAATTTAGAGAAGAAGAATGTCTCTGTGGTGTAACCCTGGATTGTTGATTTGATTTCAGTTCTTCTTTTCAGCATGTAGTTAATATGTTCCCTTGGAAAATTTTTGTACAGAAGTGGGGATCACACAGCCTTGGCAGTCACCAGGATGTTCAGTTTGAGCCTCATATGCTGTGCTTGCAGACTTTAAACTTCTGTTAACATATATCATCCAGAACACAGGATCTGAATTTTCCCTTGTCACCTTCTTGCTTGTGTTGTTTCATCACTTCTGTTAATTCCCTCTATTTTTTTTAAGCCTGAATCTGCCAGCCAGGACCATCACTCTAAGTCTGGACAAGCAACACTTTGTCAAGACTGATACAACAACAATTCTGCAAAGTCTCAGATTGGGCTGTAAAACTGAGTGCTGTGCTTAAACTAAGGAAAAAAAAAAAAAAACAAGTGAGCTACAAGAAAAGAGCCATTATCTGAGAAAGACACTGCATCAATCTTTTTTTCCTTGCTTTTATGTAGTTTGTCTTGTTTTATCCTCAAGGAAACTGGATCAGATTTTAACAAAAGCAACAACAGCTGCAGACGTCTACTCTGCTCTGCAAAAAGGGCACTGGTTACCATACTTAGCGTCACTTACAAGCTTCCAGGAGTGGTCTTACTTTACAACACTTCTTTTCAGCCAAAGAAAAATGAGAGTCATTTGAGAATACTTTACATTCCAAGTGTTCTTAACAAACTCTTTATGAAATGTTGGGAAAGATTTCTAGTCATGGCTGTTGCTTTAAAGTGCCTGCACTCAAAATATTAGGCCATATTTAATTTTTTAATTCTATAAAGTAACAGGGCCAGATCAATATTTCTCAATCCCTGAGAACTTATCTTCCATTTAAAATAGTACAATATTGTTCAAGCTTGGAATATCACATAAGCATCTCATTGGAGGCTAGATCCTACTTTGTACTTGCACTATATCAATGGGGCTATTCATGTCAGTGAAACAAGGAACGTTTGGCCCCTGGTAATGGAAAGAACATCAATTATATATGTGAAACTTGGCTCAGTAGAATTATCTTACTGCTTTATTTCTTTTATTATTAATTCCCCATCATATTTAGTAGCTTGAAGCATTTGAAAAATAAATGGTAATATACTGCCCATAAAGGGTAATGCTTTAATTATCTGGTGTCATAAAGCCAAGTCTTCAATTACCACATATGAACATCTTTGCTTCATTTCTAACAACTGTGAACATTTTCCAATAGTCATCTATTCTGATTATTTGTCAAGTTTATCAGCATATTCTGTGACCTGATGGGCCTTGTGACTGATCCAAAAGCAATGTTATCACAAATTAATATATTCCCATGCTAGAGAGTCCTTTCTGATTATCTAGCATGACGTCTTGCATTTCACAGGCCATGAATTGTCAACCACTCACATCTATTTCGAGCCCACCTTTTGCGGCAGTCACTAAACCTCCACTTGCTCAGCGTTCTGCTGAGGAACACAGGATGAGTTACCTAAACCTCATGGCTGTGACATAGCTCCATTGCAGTCACTTTCACTTCACACTTGGCTCTTATTTAATCAAGAATTTGATCACATTGGCAAGTAACATTTTTTTTTCATATTTTTTGTCTGGTTCATGAGGATTTCAATCTGCTTATGAACTCGTGCAAAGTGACTGTTGTCAGTGTTTCACAGAAGTGAATGGCTTCACTTACAGATAGAAAAAAATAATAGAATTTAGTTAAGAAAGATTTTTCTGCTGATGACTTCCTTTTTTTTTTGCCTGCCTCAATTGTGTATAACACAAACACATAAAATTCAATTTAGAACAAGTGCTAAGTCACCTGAGGAAAGGATGGTTAGGTATCATCCTTGAATGTTTACTTGTACTGCTTCTGAAAGAACATTGCACACAAGAAAAGCATTTATTTAGAAATTTGAGGGCTCTGACTGAGCATCTGCTCAACCTGCTGCTATGTCTGTTCATAGGTGAATGGGTATTTTGCAATGATACAGGGCTGGTTCTGGTTGGGTTTACTCAGGCTACCGCCATAGTGGGGGGCATCGCCCACCCTTGGCAAAACAGCCTAGAAAACACGATGCACTGGTCAGTCCTGTCAGTCCTGCACTGGTCCCAGTCAACCCTGTCTGCTCGTGATGCCCAGTTTAAAGCAAACAGCAGTTTCAACAGCTGTAGGGTTTTTTGAGGGGGGAGGGGGTTAGGAAGAGGAACTGTCATAGAAAAGAGTAAGGAACAGCCATTTTCTCATTGGCTCAATGGTTTACTTCACAATTTCTTATCTGACACTGGAGATTCTGATTTTACAGCACCTCATATCCAGTTTTAGAGGAAGCCCCAGAAGGTCATGGGAAGGCTTTCAAATGGTCACAGTTGGGGTGAGAGCAGACTTATTTTACCCTCTACTGTTTGTATCTCTTGCACACAGATGTGCGCTGGCACTCCCTCTGTGATCACAGCCAGATACAACGGAGCAAAGGTGTCTGGTGGGGTCATCTCCCTTCCCTGGGAGGCCCAGCAACCTGTGAGCTATATTTACTGCCAGAGAGTAAATTTGCCCAGGAAGTTAGATCCAGCCAGGCTCTAAGACTCTGAAAGCTGCGAGAGTTAAGCAAAGGCAGTGCTTGCCTGAATAGTCATAGATTGGCTGCTAATAAGCTGCCAGAGGAATTACTTTGTACACATGGTTTTGCTATATGTGTTTTTATATTTCAGGAAAACATCAGCAGAAGGAGGAGGCACAAGGTGTGAAACGTTATCAGTCAGATTCCAGAGAAAAGCCACCATTTAGCATTCAGGATGAAATTCCAGGGTAAGCTTGTCACCAGCAGAATGGTATGGGGTAACACACAGTATGCTGTCTTTGTCACTCAAGTGACTGCATGCTGGAGAAACTCTGCCAAGGAGCATATTTTATACGGTGGAACTTGCTCCAAAAAAATCTGATCTGGTGCTCAGGATGAGCCGTCATGAAAACCCCCATTGCTTTTCTTGCCCTTCCCTCACTCAAAAGGCAGTTCCAGCTTTGGTGCAGAGGTGAGTTCAGCTGGGGCAGCCACATCTGCCATGGGCTTTTTTGGTTTTAGGCAGTGTTAGAGGCAGGTTTCTCTCACTTCTTGCAAAGTGTTTAACACTCCTTGCTCCTGATGTTCATCCCTTTTTCTAGGCAGATGTCAGGGCTTGCAGGGTGTCTCTGTCTCTGCACCTGGGCCAGGCAGTTAGACATTTTTTTCCCAGGAATTCTAAGGACTTGTTAATCTCCACATCCCCCATTCATAGTCCTCTGTATGGAAAAATGTAGTTATTCTTCAGTTCTTTAGTTTGATCATTTCTTTCCCTCACAACAAGGATGTCAGGGATATTTGCAAAAGCTTCCAAGAAAAAACCAACAATCTTCTCCCTTGAAATGCAGGAAATTGCAGCATCAAGCAGGTTGCAAACTTCTTTCAAGAACAGAGATTCCCATTGTCCAAATTCTGTGAATTTCCATGTAACCTTCATCAGACACTGCAGAAGATGTGTGCCTGTCCTGTATTACTTGAACAGCTGATTCTGCATGGCATACCCAGCCTTGTTCCATCGTTCCCTATTGGGAATAATGATAATTTCTCTGTCAGTAAATTCATTATTTAGATTTTTGGCTAAGTATTGATCTTCCTGGTCTTTATCCACAAAATATTTTTTAATTGTTGCTATTTGTCTCCCATCATTATAGGGAAACTGAAGATTGATTTAAGCTTTTGGTTGGTTCACTAATCCAATCAGTTCAGGTATTGACTTTGAAGTGCTCAGTCCTTCTAACCATGTATTTAATTCCTCTTTTTCTGACCAGGACTAGTCAGTAGGTGTGGGCAGACAGTGATTTCTGGGGAAGCCCATGACTGCAATAAGAACAGCATGCTTTTGAGGCTGGGATGATGTTGTCTTCATATTTTTGGCCTTCATGTTGCTTGCAGAATGACATTCTCAGGGCCACTAATTTTCCTGCAAGAAGCTGTAATGGTTAGAAGCCTTTTCTCTGAATTAGTTCACAAAATACTGCATGCTGCTTCTAGGAGGAAAAAGACAAGACAAGCACCACCTACTCCTTTGGGAATATTCACCCCTCTGGTTGTCCTGTTTCCAGATTGTGAGGGATGGCAGATGCTAAGTGCAGCACCTCCTCCTTTGCCTTTGTCATTTCTCATCTGCAGGTGCACTGATGGAGCCAATGTGACTTTTATGGGGCAGAGGAAGGAGACACCCGGAGAGCCTTCATAGTTAAATAGCACACCATGAAAGACACTGCTGTTCTGCAATTTGTCCTAGAGCCTAGAAGAATGTTTTTCACTGTTAGTAATATATTTGGGTTTAGACTTGGTTTTAGCAGCTAGGCTTGCAATGCGGGTTATTTGTTTTATTATCTGAGTTTTCACCTCTGAGCTCTCATAAGGTTCTCAACACAGTCAGATGCTACAGTAGAATACTGAGCCCTGTAAATGAAGCAGAAGAATATTGCATTGTCAGTTGGAGCTCTATCTAACGTAATTATATTTGAACACATATTTGAACACATATTCTAAATTGTAATTGAACACATATTGTAAATATTTGAACACATATTCTTTAAAGTTACCTCTGTCTTGCTTCATTTGTTGACAACTGAACTGCACAGTAAACAAGTTTTTTGAGCAACAGTTAATATTAAAAAACAACACCACATCTTCAGGCCAAGTATGGCTAGAACACAGCAAAAACAGTAGTGCTGCCAGAAAGTTTTGATTTCTTCTGAAGCAGTTGGTCGTCTCATATCAAAGGAGGTGTTTGATCACACTTATGAGACCCGCATGCAGAGAGAACTCAAATGCAGTCTCGTTTTCTGCAGCCTCAGAGATCTCAACCTACTTCTCAGAACTCCTTCGTTGGCTCTGCACAGTTTGAGGGATTAAGACATATTGTAAAAGACTGGGGCTGAGAGCGTCATCATTTCCTCCCCACCTCTGTGAGGAGATTTGCCGCTTGACACTGCAGACCAGGGAAATGCAGTTTGCTGTGTTCTTTTATTCTACCTGTCTTACTGGCTTGCATGCTGGTTTTTAGAGGAATGGAATACTTCCAGTCCTTCATGAGTGTATCCTTACGAGCTTTCCCTACATACCAGGTAAGTACAACTGTGTAACCCTCAGATCTAGGTCCCAGAGAACAGGAGAAGAGGCAGAGGGAGAGATCATGGCTGAGCCTGGGGCTGCATTCTCCCCTCTGTGTCCACATGATGTGACTGACTTAAGAGGTGCAGTTTCTGCAGATATAGGGAGGAGAGTGGAGACCAAGGTTGGTCTTGGGGGTTAAATGGAATCATCCCTGTTTCTCTGGACCTCCTCATTGACATATCCATTACTGGTCTGGGTTGGTTGGTTTTTTTATTTGTTCGATTGGTTCTTTGGTTGTTTTTATTTCCACAGAACCCCTCTGAAGTAACATTTCAGTTATTTTGATACTTCCTATAGCTAAATTCATTTGAAAGTATGTCTTTCCCAGAATAGACTATACCCCTGTAGGTCTGGAACCCTCAGCCTCTCTGTAACATCCTCTGTTACATGTCTGTATTGCACTACATTTTTTTTCTTTTCTCTTGTCTGAAAGCATAGTTCATACTAAGTCTCTGCATGCAGAACATGATTTACTTGAGAGCGCTGGTGCTTTAATCCTGATAATCAATTCTATTCCTTCAAATACAATGCCATGCCAAAACAATTTGTGATTTCTACATCTTGTAAGTTAATTTCACCTTTTAGGCTTTGAAGGAGACTGAGAGGAAAAAAGTAGAGTAAACAAAAAGGTTTGTTTCATTCTCTTGCTTTCATCTGTTCTTGTAACTGGAGTGGGATCAGATGTCAGGAATGCTGGGATGGTAGAAAATTTTGCTGCTAGAGTGATTTGGTTACGTGGCTTTTCCTTGTCTTCCAAGTCTAATGTTTTAAAAAAACTCAAGAAACATTGACTTAATTAATCTTCAGCATAGAAAAGCTCTGCTCTGGATCATTTTGCATGTTGGTTAATATTTTGGCTTTTTTTTTAAATGTCAGTTTTTAAATCTTTTCACTGCAAACCATTGATAATAAGGATTACTAACAAATAATTCCTAGACTTCAACCTTCAGAAGGAAGGATTTCTCTGGAGTAACACTGGTTTGTAATTCAGGATTTGTGAGGCATCACCATTGGTAATATCCTGCAAGTATTTGCATGATGGGACAGGTGCAAGTAAACTGACATAGTTTGCTAAGAAACAGATTTGTTTCTAGTTATTTGTAGCAGTAAGCAGATGTACCTTGGAAAAGGAGGCAGTGGTTCTGTGTAACTCTGGAAATTTGCTTGGCTAATTGTGCAGCCACCTGTGGTTGTGCAGATGGTAATATCTGTGCCACAGCTGCAATGTTCACCAAAGCCCTGCTATGCCTGGAAGAAGCAACTGTAGCCTTTAGAGATGGGAGAAAGGGAACAGCTCAAGCTGGTCTCACTTCTGGATTCCAAATTAGCAGTTGCTGTCCCCATAAACTACCTCTAGTGTTTCACACTGTGCTTCAAGGCTTGCAGTGTTTCTGTAGGTGTAACAGGCAAGAGCAAAGGAACAGCTGAAATATTTAAACCAAAAGTTGCTGAACTCTAGTGAAGAGAACTGAGGCAGGACAGTGTAGTTTGGTCAACACCTGTTGTGACATGGGATGTTTTGAGTTTTTTATTTCTTCTCCTATCTTATATACTTAAGTGAATGTGGAGTTTTATCAGATTTAATTTCAGAGGTAAGAATATCTGCATGCTTTTAGTTTGAAGGTTCCCTATTTTATACTTTTAAAATCTTTGTAGTTTTTGTCTTCTGCCAAAACCCTTTTTGGGTCATAGCCCCAGCTTGAGGGAAAGGGGAAGTCATGGAAGAGCCACTGAAACTTCCTATTTTTCATCAGCAGTTTACACAGCCTGGAGAACACTGGCTTTTGATGGGTCCTCAGCCACAGTACAAATTACATAATTACATAGATATTTACTAACTGAGGATTCATGAGAACACAGGACAAGGAGGGAGTGCAGGAGCCTCTGACCACTGGCTTCTCTTATTGCACACAGCCATGACATACCTACCCTTTTCAAAAAACATCCTCTTATTTTAAAATCAATTGATGTTTTACTGCTGTTGTTCCTGTGGCAAGACTGTTCCAGAATCTCTACTTTCAATTTGTTAGAAAATTCCCAATTTGTAGTTTAAATTTATTCACAGCCTGTTTAAATCCTGTTGTTCTGATGCCTTTTTTTTTTTCTTTTGCTATGGTTGAAATAGCTCTTCTGGTACTTAGATATATCTGTAGAAAGCAAACCAATCCATCTCAGCTTTCATCTGGGAAGTTAAACAAACCAAGGTCTCTCAGGCCTCTCACGTAAGACAAACTTTTCATTCCCCTCACCATCCTGCACCGCTTCAGTCTGAATTAATTGACTTGAGACTGGATTACCAATACAGTATGTATTACTCCAAATGAGATCTTTCTAAAATCCCATGCAATGTTGTTAATATTTGCACATATCCATTGGAAATACTTCCGTCAATGCATCCTATGACTGCTTTTGCTTTCCTGTGTGGGCACCATGACTTCTTTGGCAGCACCTCCTTTTGCAACAGCTTATAACTCATTGCTAATGTATCTTCCTGTACATTTTTCATCTACCTTTGATAATTTAATCTTTTAACTAGTTCTCAAAGTTTTTCTGTTGTTCTACTGACAGTCTCCTTCACTTTTATGTTGTCGACGACTCCTCTCTTCATTCTTCATAACTGGTGGCATGAATTCATTCCTGAAGAACTCTGCTTTTGGGGAATGCCTTCCTCCAGCCTCATACTTCTCCTTTTCATTACACTGTTTCTACTTTTCTAGGTCCTTGCCTTCAAGACTGGTCTCCTATGATGATCTCTACCTTCACAAATTTAATTTGTAGTTCTTGACAGAAGTTGATATGGGTGAAAGCTGACTGCACTTTCTCTAAGCAGTGTAGCCTGATGGTGGTGGCAGCCATGTCCATGGCAAGGGGCTTAGAACTAGATGATATTGAAACTCTCTTCCAACCCAACCCATTCTCTGAATGAGTTATTGGAAATCTTAGGTTTCACTGACAGTGCATGCCTTTCCTTATTCTTCCCTGAAACCCTGATGTTGCTGGAGTCAAGCCCAGCTGCTGCTGGACTGTGCACAGCAAAAGAACAAAGAACAGAAAGGCAAGAACAAGAAGTTCTGTGACCCATTAAAACCATGGGAGAGAATTCACCAAGTACCCTGCACTTGACTAATGCAGGCTATGGCCTAGGTGCACTGTCTTCCCCTTGTCATAAACAATCAGTAAAGGACTCTCAATTTACATTCACTCATTTCACAGTCAACATGAAGGTGCTAGCCAAAGCCCTGACTGATGGACATTGATTTGACATTGACTGATGGATAACTTCCAACTCTTTCTGATAGTCAAACTTGGTAAATGGCATTCCTTCTAAATAACAAGAATAACAGCTCACGGGCAAATGATGCATGTGCAGAAGAAGTTTTGGTTGCTAAGCTTTCCTCCTGAGGCTTCTTTTCATAGAGCAGCAGGTATGTAATTTATGTGTTGCTAATATTATTTTAGATTGCAAGTAATCCCCACACAACACTTCCAGTGAAGGGACAGAACTAGGCACCATTAAAGCACCATGGGTTGCAAGAAAATAATGATTCAAGGCTGGAGGTACTAGAACTTTGTGTTCTATCAATTTTTCTAAAGGATAACAAACAAAATCAGGCTTCCAACAAAATAAATGACTTCTCCCAAAGGCAATGGTGCCTATTCTGTGTGGTACTTGCTCCTGCTGTATCTTCACATCAGTCTCTGCCAAGTAATCCTGAAGTTTGCTTTAGTGGTTTGAGCTGGTGGAAAAGCTGGTCAGCTGTACAAAGCAACAGTTCCAGGGGCTGAATGAGAAAAGCTTTCACAGAGTTTGAGACCTCACTAAATCCTTAGCTAGTGTACAAATTGGCATGATAATATTGTGCTTATCTGGCTTCTGGGGTTAAGATCCTGTTAGGCCCAAGATCAGTGATTTCTGAGAAGTGTTAGTGAAGCAAAGCACTAGGGATTTCTTAAGCTCTACTGGCTCCCTTGATGTTTCATTTGCTTTTTGATTGTGTATTTCCCTCATCTGCTACAAATGCCTGCAGGTAGGCTGGATTCTCCTTTTAATGGAAAAAATCCTGCTGGAGTTAGCCATAAAGTGTGCCAGTTTGAGTCTATGTGTATGTGTTTTTTCCAGCAAAATCCAATGCCACTGAGACAAAAAGTACACGTTCTCCTGCTTTTGTTGTTGACAACAGAGAATTTTGGGCATTTTGGCTTTCAGCAAAAAAGAGTGGGTTTTGATAATATCCTGGACACATAAATGAAAAAAAGGGTTATTTGAGTTTAAAAACCAGCAAAAATTCAACATAAAGTGCTGTAGCAACTGTGCATCCACCACTATCAGTTATGAGAAACAACTATCAGTTATGAGTTTATAGAGAGCATGGAGAAGGAAGAAGAAGTCTGAGTGAAGCCTTGTTGCTTTGGCTCTCTCCATGTATTGTGCGTGTGCAGACTGTGTGACGGAGCTGTGCCTATATTGCCAGTCCTACTGTGCCTGGAACATTTGACAGCTCCTTCCACAGCATGGAGGAGGCAGGGGTGCTGCACTGCCTGTCTCCTGGTGTGTGTTCAGGTCATGAGGCTGTTCTGGGTAGTGGGCTGAGTGGTGGGGATGGGACTGAAACCCCCAGCAAGCCCCCAAGATCTGGCCAGTGAAGATGTGCTTGATTCAGGACTTAACACTGGTGATTTCATGGGAGTTACAGTGACATGACAACCAAGACAGAACAGCTGTGTGTGCTGTTCCTAACAGGAATAGAACTGAAAGCTATGATGCTTTAAAATTTTGCTGTTTTTTTTTTTTTTTTTTCCCAAGAGCCACCTTTATCTAGAGTGTAATGAGCTCCTAGCAATAGGCACAAGTAGGAGTAAAACATTCACACAGCCCACAGCCAATTAGTTCGAACAAGGTGACAATGAGGGCACTTTTTATCAAGATTTTCATGAAAACATTTTAGATACATTTTCTTCCAGATTCTCAGATGAGATAATAAAATTGTGATTAAAAAAATTCTGAGACTATAAAATCAATGCAGAGTTTGGTGTCCCTTAATTTTCTAGCCAGATAATGGGTTTTAGACTTGTTAATATCAAAATAGTAGTCTTGGTGGATTGTTAGCAAAATGATTCTTTGCTTGAAGTGACAGAAATAAAATCCTCATTAGGAAGGAGTTCCTGTTTCATGCAGCTAAATTGTGTTTATATCAGAACAGCAATGCTGCTATTACTATTTTAATCTTAACCTGGTGTTAACAAAAGACAAAACAAAAGAGTTCTCTTTGCTTCTTTATAAAGGAAAAGATAAACCAACTGTATTATTAGAAAAACATTTTCATAAATGAAATATTAAATATGAAAATGGTGTATATGGTGTAGTCAGCTATTTAAAGACTGAAGTAGAAGATCTAGCCAACAACTGTAATGACTCTTTAAATGTCACTCAATATAAATATTTGAATGTGTTTATGTGAACATGCATGTGTTTGTGGGTATGTGACAAACAGAGATCACTTTCCAAAATCAAAACTTTTGAAATTTGAGGAATTTCTGAGTTGAGTCTTATATGTAAGCAGCAAGTATAAAACTCAGTTCTAGAGAGAGAGCCAGAACTCGCTAGGTGCACAAGTCATAGTCTATGTATATGCAGTCTGATGGCATACACATGGTAAATATTCATGTTCAGGCCCTATTTACAGAGAAGTCTCATCTTAGGTCCCAGTCTTGCAGTCACAGGAGTTATACTTACATTTTCAAGCAGTATAGTGCAATAGGATCAGATCTGTAGAATGAAACACTGAATGCCAAAGACCTGCCATTCACCCTTTACAGGGTGCACAGGCTATTTTGGATTAGTTCCCACCTGTTTGCATGGACAGAATGGCTACTGGAGGTTGGAGGACATAAGGTGAGTGCACTCTTAAAGCCCAGCATCCACTTTAGTTTCATCAGGAACCCAGCCTATATGTGCTGTAACAACTCTACATTGGAGAGAAAGCAAAGAAATGAGACTGATCTCAAGAATCAATGCATGAACTACTTTCTGATTCAAATTAAAGTGTCCACAAAACTCACGCTTTGATATGTCTGTTCAGGTTCATGCAAGCCCCATGGAAGGTCATGCTGAACTCCTTGCGGGACTGAGTCTCCACAAAAGCAGGGTCAGTCCTTTTTAATGCCAGGTTTCTACTGAGAGTCACTTAACTCTTTCTCACCTGATAAATATGATCACCCCATATTGCTTTAGTAAAAGTGACAGCAATAAAATGCTTCTGATTAGCTAAAAGCGAAGGGCCCATTTCACACTGGTAAAACTTAAATGTAAATGTCTTATCCAGTTAAGGTCATGATCTTCTTTACAATAAGAAAAAAAAAAAGTAAACAAGTAATTTGTGAACAGTAGATTAGCGGAGCCTGATTTTCGGAATAGACTTGATGATGAGTGACCTAGTAACTGACTCATACTAACATTTGTTTGGAATCTTTGCATCTGTCTTTACCTTTTAATCTTGTCCCGTATGACCATGGTTTCTAGGACTGTTTTATTGTGGATGCACAGCAGATTGCATTTGATCACAGAAATTGGGTGAGGAGCTTAAGAGTTACTGGTGTGAATCTGTGAAGATTCCACCAATTTCCATTGAGGTGTCTTGCTTTTTAAACCTTGTAGGAATGTAAATACTGGTGAGGAGTCTATTACTTACCCAAGCATGGTGGAATT
Source organism: Dasyornis broadbenti (assembly GCA_013397935.1). Classification (NCBI taxonomy): domain Eukaryota; kingdom Metazoa; phylum Chordata; class Aves; order Passeriformes; family Dasyornithidae; genus Dasyornis; species Dasyornis broadbenti. The sequence continues at coordinate 703,931 of VZRN01002813.1, forward strand.
TGAACAGCAGGTTTCTTAATTCTCGATGCTATAGAAAGGCTGGCTAAACACAGTGTGCCTGCTTCTCCATCTCCTGGCTTTGATTTATGATTAAACCACAGTGTTCATTTTCATCATCTACTTTTTACTTGTTCTGGTGTGACTTTGATAGCAAAGCTGTTCTACTTGGCTTATATGAAGAGTCATGTCTGACATGGATGGTAATCTTACCACTGATTTTGGTGTCATCAGGAGCAGAATATGAGTGTTTGCTAAATGAAAGCTGAACAGGTCTGAAGATCTTGTCTTTTAGATAACAGTGAAACCATCTGGGTTATATATTCTTTGTTATTCATTGAAGAGAAATAACTCAGTCCAAATAATATTTTGTACTCAAACACTGAAAGTAGTTCACAGCTTTCAAAACTGATTATATTATGACTCACACAACTACAGAGCAGTTGAGATTGGAAGGGACCTCTAGAGGTCACCAGGCCTAAGCTTTCCTGCTCAAGCTGGACCTCACTGAGCTGGTTGCCCAAGGTGGATTTTGAATACCTCTAATCAGGAACATTCTACTACCTCTGTGGGCAATGTTTTAGAGTGTTTGGTGACCCTCACAGCATAAAAGTGTTTACTAATGTACAGAGGGGAACTCCCTTTTCCCCCAAAGACTCTGGGTTTTTTCCTATAATCATGCCTTGCAGGCTCTTCCTTGCTTATATGCAAATGTTTGAGATGCTCCTGCTTAAGTCCTGTTTGTTGATTTTTGTTTTCTCTTTTTTTCATATCACCCTACCTCCTTTACTTGTCAGCTGTATCCATCACTCCCTCACAGGAAACACCCTCTTTCCCCAGTTATTCCTGAACTTCCTGGAGCTGAGAACTTCCAGAGCTATGTCCACAGCCTGAAGCCCTAGACTGACACATCTATCATGGTAAGGACAGATGCTGCCACAAGTTGTGGGTACCCCATTTCTGAAAGTGTTCAAGGGATTGAGCTTTGAGCAACCTGGTCCAGTAGAAGGTGTTCCTGCCATGGCAGATGGGTGGAACATGATGGTCTTTCAGGTCCCCTCAACCCAAGCCATTCTGTGATTCAAGTGCACAAGGGAGATTTGCCCAGCTCTTTCTGTCTTTCTTTGGGAATCCAGTGTCCTGACTACTTGGAAACACTTTCACACAGAAATGCAGCTTGTTCTTTACTTGAACAGTACCAGTAAGACTCAAGGAAAGTGTAGACTTTAGTTGTCCCTTGAGCTTTCTTACACTTTACCACTAAGATAACAAGTGGGGTGAACCATCCGTTTCTCAGCATGATTGTAGTGTGTCATGCTTATGGCATAAAAAGACAATTTCACAACTCATGCTGACTAAAGCCTTTGGCCAAAGTCCATCTTCTTTTGACCTCATTCTTCCCGAAACAAAAATCCTCTCTGTGGAACTGACAACATCATTGACATTGACTGAAGCCCCTGTTGAAATTTTGGATTCCTATTTATGTGTGCAGGTGAGGGCAATGATAAACTGCTGTTCTACCCTCCATTCCTACCATATCAGCTGTAGCCTGAGGACTAGAAATTGTTGAGCTGGGGATGAAATTTCTCTCTTGCTTTTATTAAAGCACATAAGAGGCCTGAAAGTTGAAATCTAGCTGAGAATGTTTTTAGAGTGCCCTTACAACCCTGGGATTGGAGTAAATGAATCTTAGGAGAAGGAAAAATTCTCCAGAAGGGACCTCTAGCAAATTCACAGAAACATAGAATCACAGAATTATTTGGGTTGGGAGGGACCTTAAAGATCATCTAGTTCCAACTCCCCTGCCATGGGGTTTCTGTGTGTAGGAAATTAAGAACTATACATTAATAGTGCATTTAGGAAAATCGTGTTTGATCCTTGTTGGAAACTGTCAGTGCTTACTAGGACATGAACATTGACTCTTTCCTACAGTTATAAACCTGTTATCCCAGAAACAGAATGGTCTGAATTGGAGGTGACCCTAAAGATTATATACTTCCAAAGTCTCTGACATGGGCAGGGACACTGGCAACAGACTGCAACATTACATTGCAGTGACAACCATACCTACAGCTTCAGTTCAGGATGACTGTTCTGTGACTATCCCTGTCCTTTCCTTGTCTGGGATAGTTACCTGAACCAGAACATCTTTGGCAGAGCTGTTGATTTTCTCCAGTTGTCAATAATTACAGTGAAATTACAAGAGCTGAAATGAAATCAAGAATAATGATGATAACAAAATCGATGAACAGCACTGGAGTATCCTTTCACTTTTCTTGTGCTTCACCATACCTCAGCAATAATGACCATGGTTATAGTTATCATTATGTTAAAGAAGTATCTTGCAGCTGTTTTTCCTTCCTCTCTAGGGAATTCCAGTCAAGAAGATTGTTTTAGCACAAGTGTCTAAACATTGGACTGAAGACAATGACTTGACAATCAGGAAATTGATCTCCAATTTTGCTATGGTAATTTTAATTTGCATTTTAAATGTAAAGATGGATTGGTTTTGCTTTTCTTCTTAATTTGATACATTTCCCTTTTGCCTTTCACAGTTGTAATTTACCTAGTGGCTGGTTCCCTAACTTCACAACTCAGTAAGCTGGATTAACTGATATGGTGGAATGAATGCCAAGTCATGTTAAAATGTTTGCTTTAGGGGTGAAACTCTAGGAATTAACTATTGGGGAAAACGTTGCATCACAAAGAGATGAGGAGGAGAGTGATTTTAACAAGAGAATGGCAGTGAGTTCTCCACTCAGGATCCCTTTAGCTTAAATCTATTGATACTCCAAGCAGCTGCAATCCTTCAGTTAAACACTTCCTCACCATTTTGTGGCACTTTCCAGTTTTATACCTTTGAACATAATTTATAAGTTTTGTGTGGTTTCAAAACTATGAAGCTCTTAGGGAAAGTCATAATCCCCTGCCTTGGGTTCATTCTCTGTAGAAAATTAAGGTCAGTGGAATGGCTTTGTTCTTTTTCCAACCCTATCTTCAATAATGTCAGCCAGCTCTAGCCAGTGAGAAATGAAGGTGGAGAAGGACCTAGGAGTTGGTTGACAGATTGCTGAACATGAGCCAATGTATGCCCAGGTGACCAAGAATGGCGTCCTGGCTTGTATCAGAAACAGTGTGGCCAGTGGCATCAGGGAAGTGATTCTTCCCTTGTACTTGGCACTGGTGAGGCCACACCTCAAGTCCTGTGTCCAGTTCTGGGCCTCTCAGTTCAGGAAGGACATTGAGGTGCTAGAATGAGTTCAAAGAATGCCAATTGAAGGTTCTGGAGCACAAGTCTGATGAGGAGCAGCTGAGGGAGTTGGGGGTGTTTAGCCTGGAGAAAAGGTGGCTCAGGAGAGACCTTCTCGCTCTCTACAGCTCCCTGAAATTAAGTTGTAGCCAGGTGGGAGATGGCCAGTTCTCCCAGGAAACCAGTGACAGGATGTGATGACATAGTCTAAAACTGCACCAGGGGACATATAGTTTAGACATTAGGAAGAATTTTTTTACAGAAGGGGTGATCAGGCATTGGAACAAGCTGCCCAGGGGGATGGTGGAGCCACTGTCCCTAGAGGCATTTAAGGAAAGGCTGGATGTGGCACTCACTAACATGGCCTGGTTGAGAAAGTGGTGTTAAGCCACAGATTGGACTTGATGATCTCAGAGGTCTTTTCTAACCTACTTAATTCTGTGTGTAATCTGTTTTAGAAAATATGTTTGAAAGGTGAGAAGAGAAAATTTATTTGGTGAAAAATAGAGCTGGAACAACAGACAAAGACAACAGCTGAGACTTTGCATACTTCTGGTAACATTTGGATTGTGGATTAACATGTTCAAGAAGAAAACTTATGAATCTTTGACAAAGTAGGAACATTCACCAGCACCTTGGTGAAGAATAGGATGGTTTTGGATTAAGTGACAGTTGTGTAATTTGTAAACAGACTATAGAGATTTTAGGAAGTCTCCACTGCCTGGCCCTGACTGCAGATTCCTGCAGCATTCCCAGGCCAGGCTCATTGCAGCTAACATTCCTACATCAAAAGGAGGAGGAGAGAGGAGAGGTTTTGAAAATATTCCTTTAACCCAGATCACCCTAGACAACAGACAGGACTTTTTATTTTTCTTTTTTTTTTTTTTTTTTTAAGTGTCACCTTTAGAGACTGAAAGATTATCAGGGAGGCAGTATACTAAAACAGTAATAGATATGACAAACATAATTGCTAATTTCTAGTCTCAGTGTTCCTTGTACTGGGACTGGCCCAGTGTTTTCTCTTTTGACGTGGTGTTTATCTTTCATCTGGTTTCTCTATAAACAACCGTGGGTCCCCTCTTTGCCTCCTGGAATGCTGACTGGTTCTCTTTGTTGTATTCCCCTAAGGTTCGCAACTTCCTGGAGGTAGGAAGTGAGGTGTTTGATACAAAGACCTTATCATAGAATCATAGCATCACTGATGGTGAAAAATACTTCAAAGATCATTGAGCCCAACCATTAACCCAGAAATGACAGGTCCACCACTGAAGCATGACCTCAAGTGCCACATCTACACATCATTTAAATACCTCCAAGGATATTATGCCACCATTTCCCTGGGCAGCCTGTTCCAACGCTTGACAACCCTTTCCATGAAGAAATGTTTCCTAACATCCAATCCAAACCACACCTGGCACAACTTCAGGCCATTTTCTCTTGTGCTGTTTCTTGTTACTTGGCAGAAGAGACCAAGCCTCACCCAGCTACAATGTCCTTTCAGGGGGCTGTAGAGGAATACGGTGCCCTCTGAGCCTCCTTTTGTCCAGGCTAAACATCCCCTGCTCCCTCGGCCCTTGAATATCTACAAAATGCAAAATGCATTTTCACTAGACTGCCTGGTCAGCTTTCTTATTTTCCTCTTACCCATTAATTTAAGCCAGAGAATATTCTAAAATTCTAATAATTAAGTACACAATAGTTATATCAGGGTACAGATAATTTATGATTTTTCTAATATTATTATATGTCACTGTTAATGAACTCTAGGTTCCATTCCACCACTTCACCTGTACCTGCTATTCCATGAAGAGTTCTGAGCAAATGAAATTGTCTTGGATCTGATTATTGTTATAGATTTTTTCATTGAGGCTGCCCATCTACTACTTGACCTTAAAAAGAAAAAACCCAACATATTGGCTAGAGGATATTTGCTTCTTGACAAGTAATGTCTGGAGATACTTAATACAGACTTATAAGCAATCTTCCCCATATATTAGGTAATTTCCATACAAGACAGAATCAGAAGCCCTGAATAAATGCATTTTTTGAAGTAAGACACACTAAGTGTGCAGCAGAATGAAACACTGAAACAGGTTGCCCAGAGGTGAGGTGGGTGCCCCATCCCTGGAAACATTCAAGGTCAGTTTGGCCCAGATAAGCAGACTAATCAAGTTGAAGATGTCCTCACTCATTGCAGCCAAGTTGGACTAGATGACCTTTAAAAGTTCTTTCCAACCCAAAACATTCTATAATTCTATGATAATTATCCACGTGAACATACATGAACACACACACACAAGCTGCAAAAGCAGCTCATTGCATTAAGAAATGAATTACTATCTCTAATTGCTTCTTGTAGGTAATTACTTCTAATTATTACACTGAGTAATAAATTGCTACTTCTAATTACCCTGTGGGTACAGTCATAGGAGTTAGAAATGCAATTTGCATCGTTGTTTACATCACAAGCATGCTTAAGTAATTGTGCTCCCTTAATTATGTGGAGAGGTCGATGTTAAATAGCATAACACATTTTGCAGCTTCATGCACAGTGACATTTGTTACCATTTATGGTGGTTCTGTTTCAGAGAATTGGGGAATAGATGCTGTGTGTCACTGGGGAATAGTTATTTTTATTTGAAGCCTACAAGCCCTGCTGAGTGTCTATGGCTTGACAGGCATTTCTAGGAATGTGCACCGTGTTGTTGAACTTAAATTACAGCTCTATCTCCTCAGTCTGAGCAAATCAGAACCACTTGGAGACAATGACCAAATCCCATTGTCCTTAATCAGTCTCATTTCCCACTCCCCAGGCTCTCTGACACCAGATGTCAGCATGAACGTCTTCATTTGCCCTGATGCTGGCAGTGGGTACTCTCACCTCAGTTAGATCTTTCACTCAGGTTCACATGAGCATCTTTACTGACCTGCATGATGTCTGTCCACCAAGACACCCATTCGGAGCCTGTTGCAGGTAAGCCAGGAATTCCCAGCAAAAGCTGTATTAACTTCCCTGAAAATCTCTGTGAGTTTGGTGTGTTCCTCTGCTTCCCAGGACCTTCCACAGCTGGGTGTTACACATTGCAATTTGGGGAGGTCCTTAACTCCTCCACTAAAAAGGTCATAGAGCAGAGGAGACTCACTGTCATTTTGGAGGAAGCAAATGTACACTTTCTCTACAAGGCTTTGAAAGCATAACCAGGAGTTGAGTTCTTTCTTGGGCCTTCCTCTTATGTGTAAGTTCACAGAAGGTTGCTGGGACTGAGTTGCAGAGCTTTGCCTTTTCCTATGTTGTGTATACGTATTTTCTCCCATTCCCCCGTTTCCATCTCAATTTATAATAATACTCGATGATATTAGAATTGATTTTACTGGGGAATAATTGTGTCCCAGTAGAGGTGGACAGTCTGCCATCAAGCAAGAGACAAAGAGGCAGGGGAAAATAAACTAGAGAGGCTCAAAAAATATTGCTTGTGATTCACATGTCCTTGGAGAGGGAAAGAATTCAGGAAATGTTAGACACAAAAATTACATTGTTGTTAAACATAATTTTTCAAGTTTTATGAGAGACATCAGTGGGATGTAAAGTTAAGGAGCTGGAAAGTTCACTCACTGCCTACACACATGATAGATTTGGAAGAGTGGGTTTTGATATCTGAGGGATACCCTTGGCGCTGGTAAAAACAGTCCCCAGCTGACACAAGGGATTTATTGTTCTGAGTCTCTTTGTGTATAATAACGTGAAAAGATTTTGGGGTAAAGCATTGTGTCTGCTTTGGTAGGGAGGGAGATTTAAAGCAGAAAACAACACTGGAAGTGGGGCTTCCTAGAAAAGGGGCCCACCAGAGTATGTGATATGAAAGCTGTCATATGAACAGGCCTGTGAAAGAGCCGGCACTGTCAAAACCCATATTTAATAAATTTGAGGAATGAAATTAAAAGCTTAATCTCAGAGAACACACCTTGGCAATGTGTGTCTGCTAAGCAAAAAACATCAAAAGCAAGTTCAAAGATTTGCTGTCCTTTCTTGCCTCTGAGAGGAGCTGGTTCTGTCTCAGTGTTGGCAGGGATTCAGAACTTGATTTTCACTGGAAGTGATTATTGTTTTAGAGCCAGACCCTGTGAATGCTAGAGAGCCTTCAGGACTGGAGTCTGTGTGGGCCCTGTGCTTGGTACAGAGCACTGAATCTGTGAGAAGGAGAAAGGACTGAAATGGTGTTAACAGTCTGCTTTGCTGAATTACTCTTATTCCGCTTTTTATACCCATTACACTCAAATTCTAATCAAGGTGTTGGACTCTCTTTCTCAGGAAGTCAGGATGGAGAGTGAAGTAGGTGGTTATAAGATTGTGGCTATTGTATTCCCAAGTGGGGAATGAAGAGCTGTAATTCTGCAAATTATCATAACTAATTAGCTGCATTCAGAAGTGAAGAATCAGATGGGCTAGATCACCACCACCAACTGTTGAAAATGGGTTCTTGAATTGCAGTACATGAGACCAGAGGGACTGCTATTACCACCAGTGATGAGCCTGGGATATGCTCCCCACACCATAATAAAATTCAGCCCTTTTCAGAGTGCTTTCAGAAGGGGAAAGTACATGCCAGTCCGGGAGTGCAAAAGGATGAACTTCAATCTTATGAACTCAGTCATCAAGCTGTGTCCCCCAAAAAGAGTACAAGCACTCATGTGTGGAAAGGGATGATTGGGACCCCCTTGGACATGAGCTCCGTTGGTTCCAGGGCATTCAGACAAGCTGTGAGTGCTTTCTGCTCAAGCCTCCATCCTCTTGCAAGTGAGGATGTGTTTCTGCAGGGCAGGGCTGGTCTGTTCTTTGAACTAGCAGTGGACAAACTGGAAGTGACCTTGGTGTAAAGCCAGGCCTGAGTCATTAGCCCAGCTGATGAGCTTGGCTGGATCTCTGCACTGCACTGCTGTTATCACATCTGGTGTATGAACTCTGTGTTGCACTGTACAAAGCCTCACAGATAAGCCCTCTAGGCCAAATTCTTAGAGTCAGTTTAAGTACCTCACTATGTTGACCTGCATGAAATGGAAGGCTAAAAGAGGGAATTCAGGAGGTTGAAGAGCCAGCAGCACACAGCCCCACCCATGTTCTCCCAGAAATCTGCAGGTAGAAAGGCATGCAGGCTGTGTTTTGATAGAACAACCAAACCGCTTGGAATCACGTGGCCGTCTGTGCTGAGACGATGCCATTTTGTGTTGAATAATTTCAGTATGGCTCTCCTTGAGATGAACTAAGATCTTATTTCCCCAGCTGTGACCATTAATATGGCCAATTCTGCAGAAATTCCAGTGCAACGGGAAAAATCTTTTAATAAGATTCACACAACACAGCTGGAATTGATGGTGTAAGGGATCTAGGAATAGGAGCTCCTGACTGTTATACTCAATATCTGTCTGGGTTATTGGCAGGGCCTCTAGAATTATATTATGATTACAAATGGAATTCACAAGGGCACTGGAAAACTTCTGAAGTATCACAAATTTCACAGTTCAGATGTAGCTTAACAAACTGCATACTCCCTGCTGTTTATTTGTCCTGGGGCAAGAGCTTTCTATTGTCACAGGGACACACTTCAATGGGAGCACACAGAAACTGGCAACAGATCACAACACTCTGAAAACCTTTTTGACTGAGCTTGGCCGTAAGTCTGCCACGCTATATTGTGCTCTTTGAGATCTTTGATGTATTGTGGTGATGTGAGTCTGTGTAGAGGGTGGAGCTGTGGCTGTAGAGAGTTGAATTGTGGGTACAATCCCCTCTGAGCTCAAAAGACCAATGAAATTCACATTCTTGCCCCTTAGAGCTGCCAGGCTGTGGTCCCTACTGTCATGAAAGAAAGAAACTGCAATGCATCAGCAAGACTCCTCTTCTAGGCTGTGTGAAGATGGCTCCTAGTTCCTTCTATTGCCTGCATAATCTGCTGTCCTCAATAACACCTTCATCTTTGGAGCCAAAACAGTCAGGACAGATACGCTGGTGCTCTCTACAAACATAGTAGTGTCCAACAGAGCTCATTCATGGGGGTATTTTAGAATATGTTTATTCCCACATGCAGTGTGAAACAAGCTGAGAGTGATGAAGGTTGCTTGTTCCTGCACTTCAGCCTTTGAAGGCTGAAAAGTGTGGTGGTGGCTTGTCCTTGCAAAAAACATGTTGTGAACTTTCAAAACTGGTCTCTGGAAGATGCTGAGCGTGAGAAATTACCAGGCTGAACATATAAGATGTAGGAAAACTTGTGAGGCGTTATTGCAGAGGTGAAATTCTGGTCTGGATCTAGAGGCAGCATGGGAGGGCTCTGGCACTACCTCTGGTACCTACAGGACTCTTCTGACAGCTTCAAGTCTATTTCACCTTGAACCAAAACCTGTACCTGTGCTAGAACCCTGCATGTACTAGGAAGAGAGAAACCAGGGTGATGCCTCTGATGGGGAGGGGGAAAAGTAACAGTGAGGCGTCAAAGATTTGAGGATACCACTGCTAATACACAGTAGAAAAAGCTGCTGCATGCATAGGAAAGCAAAATCAGCTGGAGATTAGGAGGTTGTTGGCAAAGTTGTGCTTTGGCTGGTGGTGTTTGTACTAGTCCTAGGTAACCATCTGCTGAGCTGTCAGGCCAGACCGGGCTTCTTTCTTGTTTGTGTTTTATATTATTTGTTTCTCTGTTCTTTTAAAATGAATTCTATTGAAGGAAATCATCTTGTCACTTCAAAAGGAAAACATCTGAAAGATGATTTAGGCTGCACATGGTGAGCATCATTGCAGGAGTCCTGGCTGCCTGGCACAAATGCAGCTGTAGTACAAGTCCTTGGTCTCCCTCCCTTTCTATGACTGTCTGCCAAGCACATATTAAAGAATCCACTGACCAACAAGCTGGGCATATTTTACTATTTTCCCAGCTCCTGGCATGTTTTCATAGAATCATAAAGTGATTTAGGATTGGGACAGGCCTTAAAGATCCTCTGGTTCTAACCCCTCTGCCATGGACTGTGTTACTTCCCAGTAGACCCGGCCTGGCCTTGAAAACTTCCAGTGATGGGACATCCATGACTTTGACTTTTGGATCTTCTTTATAAAGACTGGCAAGCCTTTGTGTTGCTCTTACTTCGTTCCTTCTGCATGGACTGTGTTTCTTTCTAACAGCATCTCAACTTTGCTGTTGTGTCACATGAGGATTTACTCAGCCCCTTTCATTCATTGTGACCAGCCTACGGTTTCCTTTGATTTATGTGAACAAATCATCACATCACAAGCATGAAAAATCAGCAGTGACTTAATGAACCAGTTTTGAACCTAAAATGCTGCATCTGATAAAAGTAATAAGGCAGAAGCGAAAAAAAGCTGGCCTGGAAAAAGTCCTGAAAATGGGCAAATAATACAGATTGCCCAAGGGGATCCAGGACTCTCCTGGGCTGAGGAAACTGCCAAGTTCCCAAAGATGGAGAAGCATTAAATGCTGCCTCATTTCAGTCAAAGAGCACAGTCTGGTTCTGAGCAATTTTTTGCTGGATGAAGTTAACAAGGCTGAAGTGCTTTTGTTGTATTTATTAGCTCAATACAATTTTATCAAGTATCTCTGCCAGTCACCACTCTCTGCCTTGGAAATTCAGCTCTGTTTCAATTGCTGTGGTGTTTCACAGGACAACACATGGGCGTTAATCACACACCAGCAGTAAAACAGCAAAATAAAGTCGCTTCTGTCCAATGTGAAAAGAAATAATACAAGATTAAATAACCTAATTTGAAAACACAGCCCTCACATTCCCTGTTTGAGCTGTTAATAACAGTTCAAATGGCTGAAACTGAAGTAATTATTAAAATGAAATTAGTTTACACTGTTGGCAGGATGTGTTTGTTTTGGCATGTCTCTCGACTTGAAGCATTTTCAATGCACCCGTCATTCAGAAGTCTGATTAGACATTAAGACATGGAGCTGATATTCTGGGAACCTGAGTTAGATTCCTGGGTGACTGATAAAATTCCTGTGTGACTTTTCTTGTCTTATCACTTCTCTGTGCCTCAGTTCCTCGTCAGTAGAATTGATACGAGATAGAAAAGCAACCTTTGCCTGACTGCTTGCACTATTTAAACTAAAAGCCCTTTAGGTACAGGATTGGTTTTTAATGTGTTTATACAATGTCAGGTAATGAGGACTTGATCTTGTTTGAACAACAAAATGTACACTAGTAGATGGCTGTGTTGCTGTATGGATCCAGAGAGAACTTTTTCGTGCTGTTCCCTGCATGATAGAGGGAAAAATTTAAAATATTTTTTAAACACTGATAGCATGATGTGTAGTATCACCTAAAACCCAGGCAATATAAAAGTAGGAGGAAGCTTTTGGGTGCCTAGCAGATAATTTCTTAATGATCTTTGTGAGGCAATAGTGCCCTGGAATAAAATTTCATAAAAGCCCACTGTTTTCCCCCTGCATTACACATGTACCAAGTCCCCCATTAAGATCCAGAAATAGTGGAAAATAGCATACAACATCTGCCCTGAAGATGGTGATTGATGTGTGTGACTATTTTGACACAGATTTTTTTGCAGGTCCTCTGCCCTGTTTTGGGCTCTGTGAACAGGTGGTGCAAATGTTGCTCACCTGCAGGAATCCCCTGGCAGCCATGGAAGTCTTGACTAAGGAAAAGGGCTGACAGCACGTGCTTCAGTGCCAGGGATTTCAACAGGGCTTTGAGTACATGCCTAAAGTTAGCAACGTGATTAAGCTTCCTTCCTGAATAGAGGCAGTTTCCCCTGTCCTGGACTCTATATAATGTTTGGATTCCATTTTGATGAAATGCACAGCACTGTTCTTCTCATGCACTCTGATCCCCACACTTGCACTGCCAGCTCCAGTCCTGGAAGCACTCAATATTAGTTAAGAAACCAGGGTTGGAGTGCTGCTTTGAGCATATCCCAGTCTGCTGAATAACTAACACCCTGCCAGCATGACTTTGACTTGTAATGGCTGGTGGTTCCAGACAGTCCCTGTGCACATTTTGGAGAATAACCCATGCCAGCAGGAATCTCAAAAGACAGTAAGGCGGCAGTAAGTTTGGCTCCCTCTCTGCTGTACAGTTGTCTGTTTTTTTCCTACCATGGCTTTGCATCCTCAACACACTTCCATTTACCCTAACACTGTCACACTGGTATGTCCTCAGCTGCATGACATGGGAACGGTGCCCTGCTGGGCAGCAGCTCAGCCTTCACAACATTTCACACATGGAGAAAAAAGGAAAGATCACAAGGGTTATGATCTTTTAAGGCTTCTTATTTTCAGAAATAGTATCTATGCAAGCAACACAAAGCAATATATACAGCATACAGACTGCGTGACCAATTAAAGAGCATCTCTCCAAAAGAGTGGGTTTCCAACCCTCCAGTTCTTCCTCAGTTCTGGTGCTGAAGTTGCATGAAATACGGTGCAGATTTAGTCACCTGATACTTTTATTGAAGATGGAGTAAAGGAAAATATCTTTAAGAAGAATGGAGGTGCTTGCATGAGAAATCTCAAATTTTTCTGTATTATTTTTGACAAAGTCCAAATGTAAACCCTTTTGTTTAATTACAATTTCATCCTGTTAGAATTGAGTTAGTTTTAAGACATAGAATTTAATTTGTTTCTAGCAAATTATAGTCATGTTACATTTTGAAACAACAATGTTTTAAGTTTTCTGTGAAATTTGAATAGGATTTTGGTTGTGTCTTCTGCTAAGCATACCTCAGATTATTTTACTTTTTTATGAACATTTACTCAGCTCTGTGTATATAAAGCTACTTAAAGTTATCACCTGCTCATTTTTCAATAGCTGAAACAAAAATCAATAATTCTTGCATCACTGAGAAACTCTAATGATTAAACAGTAGTGATGAACTGATGATAGAGTAGTAGTGGTAATTTGCAAATAATTCAGTCTTTAACTTAGCCATGAAAAAATATAGTTATATTAAAGAAATATGTGGTGATTTGTTTCCATCAAGGAACATAAAAAATATCTTTGTTGCTCAAAATACACAACTAACATCAGCAACAGCAAAATGTCTTGAATTTGCAGAGCTACATTTTATTGCAAGCCAGGATGGTAAGATTTGACGAGAGCATATCAGTGTAACCTCCTCAGTATATAACGGGAGAGATGGGAAATATGTGGTCTTCAGCATCCATTGGAGAAGATCCAATAACGGCATATTGGGAAGGGGGAATAAGTACCTTAGAGGGGTGCCCCCCTTCTTGTCATTTCCATTATCTGGTTGAGGCCTCTCCTTACCCGTATCCCTGTCAGTCCACTCAGCTCCCTGCATTCCCACGCTGCAGGAAGACCCTCTGTCCTTAATTCAGGGCTGCCCAAAAGAGGCCCTGTGTCAGAGATGTGGATGTTGTGGGGCACCAAGCCCTTTACAGCCTTCGCAGCCAGACTGCAGTAATGGATGAGTGTCTTCCACGGTCCTACTTGAAATGCCCCTTGGGAACAACATACTTACCCTTTCTCCCAAAGAGGGACATCAGTAAGTTTCAACTGAGTCCCAGCAATTGGGATCCAGGAGGCGGAGTTCAGCAGGGAAGCAAAAGTGCCTGGAATATGGAAGTGGAGTAAGTGGCAAAATTCCATCTGCAGCAAAGATGAATGAGCAGTTTAGACTCCATGATGCAGTGTCATCTACATCTTAATAGCAGAGAGACTATTAGGGCTAATTGAATTTACCCTGTTGTTACTGAAATGTTGCACAATAATTTTATCTACCTAGACCTACATCTTGCATAGAGATGGCCTTGTTTTTAGTGCAGTGCAGAGTTTCTAATGAATAAAAATCTGCATGCTGGCATGATCTATAAATAAGAGGTACAGTCCAGCAGCAAAAGCCTGAAATAGCTAATATTTCTGGAGAGCAAACAGTTGTTGAATATTAGCATAAAACTACATGCTTTTTAGGATATAAAATTTAGTGATAAATCCAAGGCACAAAATTCATATTCCACCTCCAAGGTTTAAAAGGGTTTTTATTAGGATGTGGGATTTCAGCCTGGAACTACATAAAAGAGGAAAAAAAAAAAAACAAAAAAACCCCAGTCTAAAAAGATTGGTTTGAGCTTCAGTTCTGGGTAGCCCTTTGAATTTGGAGACATAAAGTACAGTGCTTCATAAAGAGCATCATCTTCATAATCAGCCTTGTTTTCTTCCAGAGAACGAAACAGCATTCTAGCAGTGGATTAGCAGAAAGCACAAGAGTGGCAGTCTTGGGTTGACAAGTGGCTGCAAGATAATCTCAGGATTCAAATGGCCATGGGAACCTGTTTCTCCTGTGCCTTCTCTCATAACGTGCACTCTCACACAAACACTAGAAGGAAATCTGCCACTTCTCAATTTCAATTCTCTGTCAAAAACATGCCTTGGGGTGTTCCATGAAATATACAGAAGGACACTGAGAAAAAAACCAAAAATCAAACCCAAGCTCGTATTGTATTAAGCCAATGTATGGTGGTTGTATTCCACATTTGGTTCTGTTTTCACCTCATACAACGTCATCTCACCAATGTTTCAACTGAAGCAGAAGAAGAGTCTCATTTTTCTTCTGGACTCCTTTTAGATGGAAGTTAAACGGTCTAATTAGAGCTTTCTTCAAAAACTGGGTTTCTTGAATTATTCATTGACCTGGTGGTATGGGGCAAGGTTAACACAGCCTCAGGTGTTCTCTACTTTTGCTGGAAAAATTCTAAAAAATTGCAAAGAAATAACTGTTCTAGCCTGAAAACATAAAGTATGGTAATAGCAAAAACTTTTCTAAATTCAGATTTATGTAACATATCCAAGAGTTTAGGATGCTCTAAATGAAACTATTGCACTAGAGTCAGAGGTGGCTGCATTGCTCTTTTAGATAGCACTGAGAGAAAATGTATCTACCTGGGCTTGTTGAGAGTAGTGAGGAGAGACTCCCTCTACCTCCTGTTTACAGAATTTCTGCCTTCCTCAGCTTGTCACATGAAATCATAGCAATGTTCACCCAAGGGACATATAAAAAGTAAAGTGCTAATTGTGAGGAACCTTTTTCCCCCAGAATTTTCTTGAGTTTCCATGAAGAACAGAGAGGAAATTTTGAAAAACTTTTGCACTACCAATGCCATTTTTTGATGCTTATGGGCCCTTAGAAATTAAATGACAGATATCAGCTCTCTATCAGACACTAGGTTGTTGTGAGCTGCTGGACATTCTTACACTGTCATCAGATATTTCTGCCAGATAAAAATTTCTCTGAAGTAGATACTTCTTTTGCATTTATTGCGAAGTTTTAATCAGACTTCTGAGAGAGCAGAAGCTGTCTTTACCTGTGTTGAGTCAGAATAAGAGATGAAATGAGTATAAGACCATATTTGCACTTTGCTATGAACCACTTACATGAATATTAGCTTATTTTCCTAAATTTCATTTTTGTGTGCAATTGATTGCTGCTGTCCTTGTAGCAAAATTATATCTTTATGGAAAAATCATCTAAAGGTACTTTTAATATTCCATGATCAGGAAGTCACATCATGTACATGGAAATTATGAATATATGCAAAAACTGATATCTGGAGAGGAACTTCCAATGAGTCACTGAGAATTTGTGAATCTCTGACATGGGAGAAGCTGTGGAACATGGAAGAGAAAAGCTTAATCATGTCTTGAAGAACCATCTGTCTATTGAATAGTCCCATGGAGAAATGGGGAAATTGAGGCAAAGGGCTTCAGGAGGTGATATTTTAGATTATAATTTTTTAAATACCTAGATACTGTGACATGTCCCACAGAAAAAAATGCTTGTGTTTCCATTTTGTGAGCTGACCCAGGCACAGAAAAATGCATTACAGAACACAAATGGCTTGAGAATAGAAGTGAGATCCCCCAGCCTTTGTTCCCTCTGGAGGGGTCATTCACAACTGCTGAAGGGAGAAGCCACCTGCATAATTCAGAAAGGAAAATAGAAACCAGGGAGGTGGCTGAACTAAGGTGTGAGATGTATCTCTATGTGACCTTGCAGACTCTGTCTCTGTTGTAGACCTCTAGATGTGATCTCTCTTCTGGCATGAGGGGCCTGGAGTTTTCTGGCTCAAGGGAAAAAACAAGCCCACTTATCTTAGATTGCACTGTAAAACATCTGAGAATTATTTATACCTTGATCTTTGCTCTGTCTGCTTTGAAGCAGGAAAGCTCTTAGGATGGAAACTGGATCCAGATAAGACACCTGTACTGAGATACCTGCCTGTAAGTGCCTAAGGTGCCAGCATACCCAATGCAGACGGACCTTACAGTCCGCAGAAGATAGGAAGTGATTTATCTTTAAGCTGCAGGGAATCAGGTAATGGATGCACATGGAAACACAAATGAATCTTTTTTCTCTAATGTCTGTGTTAAACAGATTGTGCCCTGTCATAGGCACCAGCTCTGGGTCAGCCTGGATAACAATTAGATAGGTGACCTGGTGGAGCAGAGGGGTAGAGGCAGAACTTGTCACCTGTAGTCACGAGAGTGCAGTGGTCAAGAAAATTATATTATATGAATTATGGTAATCAGTGAAGATCGTTTGTTAATTACTGTTCTGTGTCAGTACCTAGCACTGCAATAGTTTAAAAGTTACACAGTGATTGTTCTAAAGCCTAATTTAAGAATTAACGAGAGAAGGATTAGTTTCATTTAACACAGGATACAAAAAAAATCCAGCCTTGGCAAACATGTTTAGCAGTTTAGTGAGTGAGGGAAAATGTGAAAGAAGTACTTACATTCCACACTTCAACAAACAATCATATCAGTATAGCACATACTCTGAGGGTGGATTTTCCAGGAACACAAGGACTTTTTTCTTCCATTAGATGATTATGAGAGGAGACAGGCTGCCTCAAGGATCTGTAATTTTTATAAGGTAGCATTTTGTTGTAATACTGCATAGTGAATAAAACTGGATTTATCTTGAGGAATATAAATGAAAAGACATAATTGCTTGATCCATGAGAATAAATGATCACATATGACAGTTCCCCACCCTTCTCCACTTCTCAGTTTCATTACAGTTCTTCTGTGTTACAGCATTTGATTTTCAGCAGTGGGCAAACTACAATTCATTCTATCTTCAGTCTCTCTCCTTTTTTTAGCTGATAGGCCCATCAGCACCATAATCAGTGCCCTTATACCTGTGAGCTGAACCAGGAGAGATCTACTCTAAGTGACTGAGAGAAAATTTTGTTAATCACCATCAGGTTTGGGTTCTTCCATTACACAAATAATGTGTAATGGTGGTGGTGTTGTAGCAGGGTTGGCACCCTCAGTCAGCCTGTTGTTCCCTCACAGGCACCATGGTGGTGCTGGGTTGACAGCTGGACTTGACTGAGGATAGAGCTGCAACACATACTGTGCTTTATGCCCTGTGACTCCTGTGCAGGTGATCTCATCACTGACTTCACAGTACTACAAATGTTTTGAACAAAGAAATCCCATGTCCTACCTAGTTCTAAATAATGTAGACATAAACAGGTCCATACCTCTTGACATCAGGATCACTCCCTGACTCGCTTTTGTCTAGCAGGATAGTATTAATCTTAGGCAGAGGAAAAAGGCAAGACCAATATATAGGAAAACCAGCAATCCAATGTGGTAATGCACATGGGGGATGGCCAGAAGAACTGAGAATATCACAATGGGCTGCATTCAGCAACAGCCCTCAGTCCTCTTAGATGAGCATAGCACCACTCAAAGTAGCCTCAGCAGAGAGAGGCTGGTGGTAAAAGCTGCTGGTGAAGCAGCTGATAGCTCTAGCGTGTACTCAAAGCCCAAACCAGTGGATGCTAAAAGTAAATGATCCATTGACAATGAGCCCAAGGCAGTGAGAAATGTGCTTGATAAGATCCATGTAAGCCCAATGACTGGATAAGCACAGCCTGGAGCATCAGAGGCTGCACAGGGTGTGAACACATGCCTGTCTCTCATCAGAACAGCCATCACTTGCCAGCCCTGGTCCCGGCACAGCTGGTACTGCTCCTCTCTGGCAGAGGGAAAGGCAATACCAGAGCCACTCTTAGCTCTTAAATTAGCTTGTAGAAAGAAGTGAAATGAGCTGCTGGGGTTTGACCAAGCAAGCAGAGGTTTAGTTTACTGAGTGAACTTCCAGCACAAGCTCACTGGGTGACCTTCAGACTGTGGATGCAGCTGCCACTAGCCCTGGTCCCATTGCATTTCCCCTCTGTGAGCTTACAAGTCTGGCACCTGTAGGGAAATCCTCAGCCATGGCCACTGTCATTGTTGTGACCTTTGCTTTACATGTACCTTTAAACTTCTATCACAGTCCTAACATTTAACTGCATTCTCCCCTAGTCTGTTAGTTTAGTAATATAAAAATATTCATTATTTTGGCTACAAGTATCTTGCCTACTCTTTTTGACTGTAAAATCATAAAAACAATCAACAGGGAAAAGGAATATATTTCAGATACTTCTTAATGCTTATTGGTGTTCCTTTAATAGTTCTGTATCTTTAATTTCCCACTGATCTCCAGAGCATCTATCAGTGCATGCCAATAAAGCTGGATTTAGTTTGCCCTTAGGTAAAATATAACCTTTCTCTCACTGCATTAGCAGCCATGTGTGCTTGTCGGGAACCAGTAATATCTTTGTAAGATCCAGTAACTCAGAAGAGCTGTTACACAGATTAGTTAGCAAAAAAGAATGAAAGCAGATTGTATTTGTCAAATGATTTATTGTCTACATGTAGTCTGGCCTGTCAGCTTTGCTTGCTTTGCTGTCAGGTCATTTTCTTACAACAGATGGTTATACTGAATGATATAATTAAATTATGATTAACTCTAATATTTCTTTGAGTTCCTCAGAATCTTCATATGCTGTACTATAAAAATACACACGCAATTTTCCTTTCCTTCCCTTAGACATAATGTTTTAAATTGAACAATACAAGAAATCAAAAGGTGAATATTGTTGCACAGAACAGTGAGCTATTAAAATTGGTAATTTCAACCAGTAAACAATTTTTCTCAGTTATGAATAGATAAATGTGAATAAAGTTTGTAGTTCATTGTCCCAAGCATGTCCAAATTTGAAATCAAAATTCTGCTAAGAAAGTCCCTTAAACTATTAGAATACTTGTGTCCTGGTCCAGCTTCTCAGTTCTCCGTTCACCCCCCATCTCCAGTAATAAAGGTGCTATTATGTCTTGCAAAAGTTAGCATAACTAACTTGTAATGCTTTCCCTTGGTGGTGCGATGGTTATTCCCAAGTCCTGCAGGCTTTCTGCTGATGCCTGCTCAGCATGTTTTAATGTATTGAACATGACAGCAGAAGAACATGTTGCATGATTTGATTGCTGTCTTTCTGTCAAGAGAACTGCAGGCTTAATCATGCCTTGCATGCACACTGCAGTTAAGAAAATAGCTGCCTTGGTGTAAAAGATAATTATTGGTTCACTTTCTTGTTGTTATTTTTAGAATAGCACCTTCTATGCCGCGTTTTTCCATTGATTAATTTCCATTCTAATATATGGACAGAGGACTGTATTTCTCCCAGTGTGGTAAACACAGCCCCAGCTTTCATTAATAGAATTATTGGCTTCACTTTGCTTACTTGAAAGCAGTGAGACAAATTGCACCTGAGCATTCCCACTGAACACTAATGACACTGCATGGCTGAAATGTGGTTAAGTGCAGCTATTGAAAACCCAGCCACTGCTCTGATGAGTCTTTTGAAATGTTACTTTAAGATCAAATTAAGCTCTTGGCTATGCTTTTGTATAGTTGAGGTAACTCTACTGAAATCCATTATGTTTATAGCCAACCTGAGCTCCAGTCGTGTGGTGAACTGACATTTAGCATCCAATTCTCCTCTTGACTTGAGACTATTTAAGGATAATTTAAGACTAACTGTGCTAATCTAGCTGGTCCTTCAATGGTTAAGGACCAGGGTATGAGTGGAGAAAAGGCCATGGTTTGCTTTAATGTCTTTCATTCTTCTAAATGTACTAGGATATGATCTTGTAAGACAGGTGAAAAACACAGCAAACCACAGGCACTGAGAGCAATACCCTCACTTATGTTGAAAGTGACAGCCACAGGTCAAATAATTTGTGACATTATTATAGATAGTAATGTCTATGAAGGCCCAGAGACCCTTGTGAGGGATCAAGACCTTATGATGCTGGTCAAAGAGCAGAAAAATAGTCCCTTCAGCCCAGGAATTTGCTGTCACATCTGCTCACTAGAATGTATGCACTCTATATTGTGAATAGTTTGACTATAGCAGAAAAAAAAGAGATCAAGAGTGGATCTATCAGGTTTGCAACACAGGTGCAGTGGAAAAGACAACCCATCATGTTCAATGAGGGGGACAGCAGAGAGAATAGGCTGGTGTCCTCATCTCTGGCTGGGCTGCTTTATGAGCAGCCTGGCTGCAGAGCCATTCACAAGATGAACACACGAAAGCTTTGCAGATTTTACAGGAAGCTCCTCTCTGGATGATGGGCAGCCTGGGAGGAAGGCAATGGTGCTGCAGCATAAATTGGATTAATGGGCAGTGAAGGCTGGCCTTTTTGGCATTGCAGAGACAGGAGCTGACAGCTTGAGAGCAAAATAATTGAATTAGACAAGTTTAAATTAAATAACTGTTTAAAACAGCAGAGGAGCTTGCTCACTCACAGATACCAGTGGATATGCTGACCCTCTATCTCTCCCAGATTTTCTGAGCTGTTCAATATGGCCACAGTGAGCACACTGCAATAAAGAGTTATTTAAGAATACAATCCTGTCATACCCACTAGATACTTGACTGTAGGTATAACTTGCCTGGTCCCAGGAATGTTGCACATGGGGAATAGAAAGGAAGAGCTTCCCTGCCTTCTGCCCCTTTGTCCAGTTCCATATGATAGGATTTTTATGTTACCACAAGTGGCTCTTTACCGAAACAGTCACATATCTGTAGGACTCCCCACTCTTACTTCTCTGCTTCTGTTAACCCTTTCTAACCATCTGCCAAGGAATGACTGTATCCAAGAGTTCAGACGTTTTCTTGTTCCATATGATTTCACAGCAGTGCTCTGGGGTGAGTTGGCCTGTCAGTCAGACTATGGTTTCCTTAACCACATTTTCCAGAGGTTTCTGCTGCACAAGAGGGGTCAAGGAAATGTCAGAGTTTTGAGAAGTCTCTTGAAACCATTTGGAGAGCCACATTCCAGTTACCCAATTCTACCATCTGCCTGCCACCCACCCTGTACCTGTCCCTGCGGGGCCTTGGCATCTGTGAGATCTGTCAGCCCACCTTCACCACACCGCACAGTGCACTTGGGGACCTGAGGCACTGCTCCACAGTGCACAGTGACTCAGGAAATTCGTGCAGAACAAAGGTGTGCCCTGTTTGCCAAGTACAAAACTAGTGACCACTCTTTCTTCTCTGTCTTTCCAAATCACCTCCATGAAGCACTGCCACACCTTCTGCTCTGCGCTCATGAATATGCACTGTATTGTTCCCAGCCTTGCTCAGGGTGGCCTCTTCCAAACTCCAGGCAATCCTGTATGTTAAGTAATCCAAAGTATGGCTGGAATACACTTGCACTAACTATAATCAGCAGGAGGTGGCCTGTAGCAGCACAGTCTGTACAAGTCACCACCTGGGATCTCACTGAAAGGATCAGTCTGAGCTGAGCTGAGCTAGTTTAAAGCTAGTCTGGGTACGACTGCACATCCTGACCTCTTCTCTCTGATTTTCATGTTAGCCAGAGCCATCTGTACTACAAAAGTAAAGCAATGGGGGCTGTCAGGGCTGCCTGCAAGAGCTGGTTCACTTTACATTCTTCAGGGAGAACCACTGTGATGGGCTGAAGACTGAGTACATGACTGAATTGGTGTGTTTCAGCACAACCATAAATTTCACCTACAAGAGACTTGCTGCTGAGAGTGTGGGTGGTGGCAGCTGCTGTTGAGCAGGGCTTCACTTGATCTGCCTCAAATAGAGGTTAATAGGCAGGATAGAAAGGATTAGTCACACATACAGCCTGAATGTTACAGTTCCTAATTTGTCATGGCTCCCCTTTCAGCCCTGGAACTAGATCCATATAGCATGGAGAATCTGGGAGACAGTCTCATGCTTTAAAAAATTGCCCTACAGCTCCTGTATAGTTTTCCCACCTAAAAACTGTTTCTGGTGTTTTGTGTGATCATGGGAAGAGCGGACAGGATCATAGAATCATAGAATCATAGAATAGCTGAGTTGGAAGGGGCACATCAAGATTATAGAGTCCAACTCCTGTCCCTGTGTAGGACACTCCAACAATCACACCATGTGCCTGAGAGCATTGTCCAAATGTGAAAGTTGATAGAACAGTGCCAGACAGGTTAAAGAGGCACCCAGTGAACAATCTGATCTTTATTCTTCTGCTTCTGCGTTGTACTTCAGACTTTAAATGGTTAATATCATTGCTGGTGGAATAAAAATATTTGCAGCAAAAAACCCCATGCTCTATCTAATCAGCCTCGATGAAAATGCTTTCAGCAATGACCTCTTTCCAAACAATGAAATTGCTCAGAGACCTTGTTATTTTCAAATGAACTCCTGCTTGTTTATTATTATTTTTAATGCAAACAACCCAAGTTTCTAGGGATAGTGTTGATGGCAGAATGAAATGTTTTCATAAATAAAAATGAAATTTGTGAAGTGCTTCCATAAGTACACAAATACAAGTGCTAATTAATGTAAAAATATTGTTCTCCTAAAAGATTTGGAATAAAAGATGGTCACCAAAAAAAGGCTCATAGAAAAACCATTATTGCAGCTGTGCCCCATCACCTTTCTCTGGGCAAGATACTCGTCAAAAGGAGGATAAATTTAATCTTTGGCCCAGCTCATGAAAAGTCATGGCACATACACGTATCACTTTGGGATTGCATTATATGTGTGTAAATTGCTGTGGAACAAAAAGAGGCATAGCCTATCTATCTGTGCACATTTCCATCTCTAAGTGACCTGGTCTCTTTACAGCCGGGGGAAAGAATATATAAATTTAGGGAAGAATTCATTTTACATAGTCTGGAGATCTACTTTATGATAAGATGAGCTGAGCAAGCAAGCTCTGGTTGACTGCCATATACCTAAACACAGGTACAAGATGCTTACACCTAATCAGATGAATCTCATCCATTGTCAGCCACTCAGCTGCTGTCCTGCACTTGCCTTTTTCACTTGGTCCTCTTTAATAAACACAAGGCTGCTGAGCCCTTTTTACTTCAAGGGCTAAAATTCCTTAGATTATCCTGTGTTTATGGTAGGGTACCACTGAGGAGGAACACATAGCAGGATAAATATTGCCAGCAACTAATTTACAGCTGCCTTGGAGCCTAAAGTAACTTGTTTGTGCATCACAACTCCAAATCCTTTGGGTCCCACAGGGTATGTTTGTGCCCTTTTTGGATTCAGCTGAGGTTTGGGACAGGGTTTAATCATTGCTCTGAATCTGTCAGAATGGAACTGTGAATATGAATTGCCTGCATACTAATAATTTTCTGGATATGGCTTTCAACCCCATTTGGTGACTTGGGTGGATGGCATATTTAGTGTGTGGGGGAAAAATTCATCTGAGACTTTATTGCTGTGAGCAGTGCAGGTGCACATCCCAGCAAACCAGGCTGGACTCCCTTTCCCAGTGATTGAACAGCCATCAGGGATTGCCAGTGCAGTCTAGGTTATGATTCCCTCATCCCAGAGTAGATGCCTGTCTTTGGTCAGATAAATCTCTCCCACTGACTGCATTGATGATATTCCTGTTGAGTCTAATCGGAGCTGGATAACTCAGTCATTGGCATCTGCATCTGAGACACAGATGTGAGGAACTGCATCCTAGCATCTGTGTTAAAGCACAGTGAGATGGATCTAGCCAAAAATGGGAATTTGGGATGAATAATATGAACATCATTCACCGCCTGCCTCCCACCATATCTTCCTACACAGAGCTACGTCATGTGTTCTCTGTGGTTTGTAGAGAAAGGTATTCCTCAAAGAAAATGTGGGCACAATCCAAATTCCAAATGAAAACATTATTACTGGGTAATTAGAAAAAAAAATCTCTTTTAAGGGAGCAAAAGCTCTGATTACCAGGTTAACATAGACATAATCCTGGTAAACACAGACCAGACGAAGTTGCTGATGCTGAGGAATACTTTCCAGAAAACAACAGTCCAGAATTAATAAGGTCCTGAGAAACCATCCTGCAACATGATAAAGAGATCTCCCATCTTGACAGAAAAGCAACCCTAATATTTTCAAGGAATTGTTATATAAAAGATGCAAATAACAAAGGAGAATTTAGAAATGCATTAAGCACAGCATCTCCAGCTGGTCAAGAGAGGGGATTGTGCCTCTCTGCTCTGCACTGGGCTGGCCTCACCTCAGCAGTTTTGGGTCCCACAGTATGAATAAGACATTGAACTTCTAGAGAGCATCCAAAGGAAGGCTACTGAGATGGTGAAGGGTTTGGAGGGGAAACTGTATGAGGAGCAGCTGAGGACACTTGGTCTGTTTGGTCCTGGAGAAGAGGAAACTGAGGGAAGAGCTCATTGCGTGATACAACCCCCTTTTGGGGGGTAGCAGAGGGACCAGTACCGATTTCTTCACTTGAACAACCAGTGACTGCACCCGAGTATGAAGCTGAGTCAGGGGAGGTTTAAGTTGGATATCAGGAAAAAGTTTTTCACCCAGAGGCTGGCTGGGCACTGGAACAGACTTCCCAGGGAAGTGGTCACAGCACCAAGTCTGACAAAGTTCAAAAAGCGCTGGACAAAGCTCTCGGACTCATGGTGTGACTCTTGGAGTGTCCTGCATAGGGTGAGAACTCGATGGTCCTGGTGGGTTCTTTCCAACTCAGCATATTCTATGAGTCTATTCTATGATAAATTTTGAGAATTTTGCTAGTACTATAGCTGCAGATGAAAAAAAGGCAATTTTGGTGGCTTCAGGAATGAGATTCTGTATATGACTAATCTTTACAGTTAAAAAATAACCTTTTTGCATACAACACCAAGATTTATTACATGGAAATATTCTTTCAATTTTTATTTTTAATTTTTGCTAAAAGAACAGGAAAAGGCTTGTCTGACCTTCTGAAAGTCATTGATCCTCTACAATATTCTTACATTCATAATGACATTTTCCCTAAGGGCATGAATGTAACATGAGGACTCCTTTGAACTGTTCCAGGGACAGTCAGAGATGAAGAGTTATTTTCTCCAGTTGGGGAAGTTTAAAATACAGCTGACCAGGCAAAACAGATCTCCTGTTTAATATTGTCCCAGAACTTATATTTCAATGTGATCTGAGACTAAGTGGTCTTGTCAATAGATCATAAAAACTATTTAATTGAAAGTGAGAATGCTGATTAAAGTAACTACACAGATCTAGCTAATGAGTGAACAGCTGCGAGATCTTTGTTCAATAAAAATGGAAGTAGTTCCGAAAGTGATGTTTCTAACAACTCGCTGCCCAAATAAGTGCTTCTGTGAAGCAGAGAAGCTATAATGTCTAGTATGCAGCTATATGCTGTTGAAAATAAGGAAGACCTTGAAAATCATTTACTGAGGGTGTATCATGCACAATTTTTAAAAGAGAGAGTCCCTGCCTTGCTGTTTTTAACTCTTTCCCCAGTGCTGAAAATCAGGTTACTCATCTGATGGGTTTTTTTTTTTTTCCAGTTGATTTTGTGGTTTTTTTCTT
>VZRN01002813.1:729967-768251 GCA_013397935.1 Dasyornis broadbenti
TTTTTTTTTTTTAGATGAGCTTTTGCAACTTCTTGAAGACTGTTAAGCTCAAAATCAGAAAGAACTCACTGGGGGATACTGGTAAAAGTGTGAGAAATATGTGGAGTTATTGACCTGCTCTCAATACAACAGATGAGTTCTTATCCTTGACAGGCACAACTGACTTTGCCAGATTAAGAGAAAACTGTAATAGGAGTTCTCTAGGATCTGCATATAGACTGGATCAATATCTTATGAATATGATAAAAGTTTTTGGAAACAATACATCATTGCTTCCTAGAACAACAGGTCTCAGTGCACTTAAGATAGGTTGCCATTCTGAATTTGGTTTTAAAGGACTAAATCTAAGGTATAGAAAGGGAAAGTCAGTCTGTAAGAGTGATCATAATAGGATTAGATACACCACAGAAGAGGAAAAAGGTCAAATACAACACTTATGGAAGTATATAAAAATGAGACAATTCTAATAAATATAATAATAAAAACAAAATCTACCAAGCAGTAAGCCTTTAAGTGTTGCAGCTGGTAGAGTGAGTGCTGCAACCTTCCAGGATC
The DNA here is from genome assembly GCA_013397935.1 of Dasyornis broadbenti. Lineage (NCBI taxonomy): Eukaryota > Metazoa > Chordata > Aves > Passeriformes > Dasyornithidae > Dasyornis > Dasyornis broadbenti. The sequence goes on from VZRN01002813.1 coordinate 730,523, forward strand.
GTCTTAGCAGCGGAAGCTGCTCGGCAACGTTGCCACATATAACACACTACAAGCACACACCGGATAGCTGATAACATGGTCGACAGCAGCGAGGCGAGAAGAGTTTATCTTTAAACGGGAGAAGTTTATTCCAACCATGCTTGTGAGGGCATGAGGAGAAGAGAGGGAACAAGGAAGAAGTCTAGGATTTTATATGGGGTTGGTGGGGGTGGAGAGAGCATAAGGAGGCCAATGGTCTAGAGGCATAGGGTCAGTACATAGGTGGGGTTAGGATACAAGAGCCAACAGGGAAGATCCAAGGGAATGGCAAAGGGACAAGGGATCTGCCTCTCTGACCTGGGGCACAGGCCTCCACATCTAAGCAATCTGATGCCTGCTCAAAAATACTTTTGAAGCACAGGTAAATTCTCTGCTACAAATTTGAAAACAAAACAGTCTCACATAAGTGCTGAACAGCATCATAGGAAACAAATCAGCACAAATGAACTAATCAGTGACAAGAAGACTGGAGGCAGTCTGTACTGCGGTGATCACACACCGGTGGAGTTTGCATTCTTCTGGGATATGGGTCAGGCAAAGAGTAAAGTCAGGGCCTTGAACTGGGATGAGGAATTGGCTGGATGATAGCATCCAGTGAGAAGAGAGCAATGACTCAGTGATGGGATGGAGATCAGGGATGAGATGAGTGGTGTCTTCATCACTGGCATAGCCAGTGAGATCAAGTGAACCCTCAAATTTTCAAATGATGCCTCATCCCTGGAAACATTCAAGGTCTGGCTGAATGGGATTTTGAGCAAACTTATCTAGTTGAAAATGTCACTGTTCATTGCAAGGGGGTTTGACTCAATGGTCTTTATACATCCCTTTCAACTCAAACCATTCTGTGGCTCTATAATTCAATGAAATACAAGGATACTGTCCCATGGAAAAGGCTGTCATTTTAAAATGGTATATGTAACTGAATGAAAAGTAATGGCAGGTTAAAAGTAAGCAGGAAACCTAGACAGCTATGAAAAATCTGAAGAGCACTTTGCAAATTATGCTTCATCTGAGGTAAATTTTTTATTTAAACAAAGGAAACAGGCTAGAAATTTGGTGGGCTTGCTTGCTGACTGTGGTGTCAGAGGGGCACTGAGAAGCATTAAAGTTAGGGCAGAGAAGTTCAGTAAATTCTTCATTGTGAAAGATGCTGTGGAACTTCCTGTACTCAGTGTATTCTTCATAGCAGACTAGTCAGAGGAGCTACACTTATTTTGGGTAAATATACATGAAGTATTAGATCAATAAGCTATGCCAAGATTTCCAACATGAGTCTTATTTGCAGGAAGGGCTTCTCTTACCAGTAAGCTGTAAGAGTTGGAAGGAGAGAAGATTATGGAATGCACAGACTGCTGGGACTGGGTGAGCAATTCCCTTGGAATAGGGAATCTTGCCCCACCATTCTGCTGCTGCTCTACCATGGTTGCAGCAAGTGTATAACTGGAGACCCAGTGAACATAAGAAATGTGAGGTTTAAAAAGACCTTTGACAAGTTTTTGCAGCAAAATTTTATTAAGGTTATGAAGTTGTTATGAGTTTGGCAGGAAGGTTGTTCTAGGAATTTAAAGTTGGTTAAAGGTCAAGAACAGCAGAGTAGGGCTTAGTGGTTTTCAGGCTGGATAAGACTCAGCAGTGGCTCCTACTGTGGATAAGTGTTGAGACCAGTTTTTTTCATTATTTTGCAAATGACTGAAAAGAGAAATGTGGTGAAATGTGAGGATGACTGACATCTTTTGGGGAGCCAGAAACTACATCAGTGGCAATGATTACATCAGGCATTTAAAGTGGTCAAAAAAGTAAGAGATGAGCATTGGTGCAGGCAAAGTCAATGCATCCTAAGAGAAAGAATTTAAGCAAAGCTTACATAGCGCTGAACTCTAAAAAAGATCACACAGGCAGAGGAAAATCTAGAACAGCTTCTCCACAAATCCTGCAACATTAGAACCAGAGAACACTTTCTGAAACTAGCAGGAGATTGATTTTAAAAAGGGTTTTGGAAAAGTATTTTTATGACTTGCTGCCATAGGAGGTTTAGGAGGCAAACCATAGCAGAATATTCAAAGAATGCAAATTCATGCACTAGAGATACAAAACAAATACTAGATTAAGAAGATGAAGATGAACACCTACTCTAACGTGATAACAGAACCATTTTAATTGGTGAAGGAATCCGTGGAGCGAAGCCCGGTTTTATCTTCTCCTGAAACAGCACCTCTTTCTGCAGTGTCATTGACAGATCTGGTATTGACCTAAACGTGTATGATTGGCATTTCTTACATTCTTGGTTCTTGTAATCCAGTGTTTAAAGGATTTACTAACCACAAGAAGAACAGTTCAAAAGGTAGGCATGCGGATAAGGGAAATGAGAAGCTAAGTGCTCCTTTGGCAGCAGGGGGGAAGCCTTGAACTCTGAAAATGTAAAATGCCAATGAGTACATTAAAGACACTCATTTAATTACACATTGTCTCTAAAATTTATACACTCACTAAGGCTGTACTTGAAGGATAGAAAATCTGTTCTGTGATGTCTCTTCATGTTCTCTCTCTGTCTTTTATCTTGATGTTAAGTTTTGTAATTACTGACCACTTCAAAAGCTAAACTTTCTGAATAATTCATACAACACAGCAACATGAGACAAGGTTAGGAGAGCCTGTGGGTATCTCTACATATCAAAAACAGGCATAGAATTCTAATAAATAAAGGGATGGTATTATAGCTCAAAAACCACCAGAGGAAGATAAAATAAATAGTTGGAAAAAGGAAGAAAACACTAACTGGCATTGCCCAGAAATCTCTGTTCTCTCAAGGATTTGGTACCACAGCAATTGGTAAAAAAATTACCAAGTATTTTCAACTCACATAAATTTAATTGGTTGACATGGCTAAATCCTTGTCAGACTAATGAATTAAAGCCAAAAGCGATGTTTATCTGTCAGTATCATTGCACACCCTTAACAAAAAAAGTGATTCCATTGCCACAGTTGTAGAAATAGATCCAAAATTGTGCTCAAAGTAAAAACTTCATGTTTGGTTGTTTTTTTTTTCCCTTCCCCTTTCAAAATTTAAAGAAGTGCTGAATGCATGTTGTAGATGTGGTGTTTTAGCTATCAAAATGCAGGGTGCATAGCAGTGACTGAATATTCTGGACACAGGGCTGGGACATAGGAAACTTGTTCGACTCTTTGCTTCCATATCAAATCATTCTGGTCTTTGAAGTCACACAGAGCATTGAACTTCTGGTGCAACCAATAGTCCAACCTCAAAGTGGTATAAAATAAAGATCTTAATGATTTTGCATTTTTAATGCAGAAATAAAAGATACACAAATATACAAATGAATCAACAAGAAGAATCAGCAAATACTAGGTCACAATTTTTGTGTTTAATATGAAGAAATCAAAATATTGATGACATCACTGGGGGATGATATTTCCATTTGAATTTTATACTGCCACTTGAGAAGTACACCATCAGTAGGCAGTGAGCTGCTGAAGGAAAAATTAAGAGAACTGAACTGGTCTCTTTACAGCACACGGGCAGTACTGGGTTGTTTTGCCTTTAATTTGTTGCAACATTCATAAATCCAGCAGTCTGATGTTCTTACAAAATAGATGAGTGGATTTCCTACCATGTTTAACTGGGCAGAGGGAGATTTCCAGATTTATCCCCAAGATGTATGTGCTTATGACACCCAATACTGAGTACTGGAAATAGAATTGGAGCTGCATGAGCCTGTTTATGTTAAATCCTCTTCATTGGCAAGGAAATCTCTAGCTGATTTTGTAGGGACATGGACTCAGAGCCTCTGGAAGCTGATTACTTTTTCTTGGTGATGGAGAAGGCTGCCTATACTTGAGAAACTTAAAAAAAAGCTGATCTGTTGCTGTTGTGCTGTTTGTTATGCACAAAGTTACATGGAAAATGAAGCTCTCTTATATCCTTCTTGATCTGGAAGATCTTCAGAAAAATTGCAGGACACCACTGCTGATATCTCTCTTTTAAAAGTCTTCCATGATGCTCAGAAGCCTTGTCCATGGAGAACTGGGTAGAAAGACTCAAACTGACTTTTGATTTTTTTTTTTTTTCTTTTGTGCCATTTTCCTGGTAAAACAGGAATTTGACTAGTTTCATAGTAGTGAATACTAATATGATAGCTATCAGTGATATCACCTAAGAATTCTGTATTTGACCAAAGTTTGATACTTTAAAGAAAGAGAAATAAAGAAGTACCAGCCAGATGCATGATCTCAAACCATAGATTTGGACCCTGGATCTTTCACAACTTGAGAAATGCCTGATAGAAATGTTGGCTGTGAAGATACAGGTTAACAGACTCTATTTCAGATTCTGGCATTTCTTTTTTTATACTTCTTTAAAGGCATTGTTTAGTTTTTTTTTTTCTGGGAAAAGACAATTGGTTTTCTAAGCTAAAAAATTCTGGGTGAAAGTCAAGCTGCTGGGTCTCAGTTCCATTCCATTAGAAAGCTTATTGCGGAGTTTAACAGTGATGTTAGCCTAAAACTACTTTGCTTCTTGTCACTAAAGAGCAAAGGATTAATCCCGTGACAGAGTTAGAGTTGAAGAAAATGTTAACTGCCAGTATTCCTACAGGGCTGACAGACAAACCTTGGTCAGGTATATTGTAAATACCCTGAAGTGAGTGTTGTTCACAGGCTACTGTAAGATATCTGTAAAGATAAATGGAAAAACAAAGCACTGTTATTGTAAGTTTTGTCTCATTTTCATGCTCTGATAAAACATGGACCTCCAGCTACAAGCCTTTATTGATTTTAATTAGATTTTACAGGTAGCAGTCAGCTAAGCAGTTGCATCTGTGCTGCATATCTGAGCAGTACGTAACACTGCATTTGGAGCTCAGATTTGTCAGTGTGTATGTGCAAAGTACTAGCCCGGGGCAATCAAGAAAGACTGAAATGTGGAACATACAAGGAAAATAAAAACTCTCTTCTGTCATAACTTTAACCTGTCACTCATAGGAAAATGCCAGACTTCCCTCAATTTCAAGTTACAGTGAATCTTCATCTACATCCTTGGCAGGCTCTTTCAGCTCTTTCAGAAACAGAATAAGCAATAAAGCAGCTGCTACTGAGGTCCTTTCTGGTAGAATTCAGATTTCCAGTGGTTGTTTGAAGGTCTTTCCCCCAGCTGGTTCATTTGGTTCTTCATTTGATATTTCCTTCTTTTTCTCCTTTTTTTTCCCTCTTCCTACATTGAACATCATGAACAGGCTTTGTTTTCATTTTCTGCTGTTCTCTTTCTTGTTTCATGTGAGCTGAAGCATAGCTTTTCTTGCCAGAAGCAGAGTAGGACAGGACCACAGAGCCTGGTTAGTCCAAGTGCAGCTAACCCAGTGCAGAGATCAGCAGTTGGTAGGAAGAAGCTAAAAGATGTATTTGTGTTTCTATAATTCCCTTTGCCATAACCTTCTCTTTACTGCACCAGCCTTTGCTGCTCTAAATATGTTTCAGGATGTTCTCTGTCTCCATCTATTCTCTTCTGGTTTTCCCTGTTTTGGGAGCTCCAGAGACACCACTTATTGAGTGTTAAACTGGTTGCTGCAATATCCAAGGTCATTCATGCAGTACTCAGGCGTGACCATCCCTTATAGCCCAAATAATCTCCCAGTCGGACTTTCTACAGCTGCCAGCACAGCAGCTGCTACCATTCCTTATCTTCTTTGATATGTTCCTCCTTACAAGAAAAGGGCAGCTCTTATATGCACGCTCATCATTACTGAGTCTGAACACATGAAGAAATTGCCCTGAAAGACTTGACTCTGTTGGGGCAGAAGAGGTTGGGTGCTGGTAACACAATCTGTAGAGCCACATGAGCATGATTTCCTCTGTGAAAAGTCCTACAAACTGGCATTTAGGACTATTTGCTTCTTCTAGCATATGGTGAGCTGTTTCGTAGCTCTACAGACTATAATTAGCAACAGCACCAGATTACCAGGATTTTTTTCCTCCTCTGTCCTCTGGTTGCTAGATTTCATGATGTTGTTCAGATGTTACTTTACCAGTAACAGAAAATTTTAATGGGTTAATTCGTACTCACATAAGGCTTCAAGTGGGCATTCAGTGCAATAAGCATCTATGAAATCCTATCTGCTAGAGGGGTAGGGTTTATGCAGATTTTTTAATCTAATCAGTCTTGGGCCATGTGCCAGAGAGGCCTTTCCCAGAGGTTGCGGTGGGTCTCTGTTCAAATGTTGCGAACTAACTGCCCGTCCCTCTTTTCATACCCCGCTTTAGCCAATATATTCACCTTCCATGGACTCCGAGTTTGTCTGGGTGTGGTACGTCCCTCCATGAGCTCAGAGAACCTCAGCACAGTCTGAGTTACACAGAATGTACCTCAAGTCCAACTCTTAAGTGAATGGCCCATATGGGGATCTAACCTGCCACCTTGGTGTTATTAGCACCACATTTTAGGTTTCTTTGTGGATGAAACTGAAAGACCCTGTGTCCCCACAGTCCCTCTAAATAAGAGTTTATCTATATTAAATTATGTTAATGTGATTAGTTTTACTCATAACAACTACAATTCTGTAGAGCGCTAGGAGTGTTTCTCTGAACCTTTATAATTTTCAGAGCAGGTATATGCCTGATAATTACTCAAAAGAGAAAAAAATCTATTGCATGCACTGACAAGTGTGTTCATGGCCTGTAATCCTTATACAACACCTTCTTCTCAAATCCTTAGCTGACTGCACTGACTAAGTCTCTGGAGTAAGGCTGGGCAGCCGCATCATTTAGGTTCTTATGCAAGGAAATAATGTTGCTCAAGTCTCAATAAATGATTGTCTATATTGACTAAAATAGCACTGTATTAGCTGGAATAATTGTATTTCTCCATTTCATTCTAGTGAAAAAAAGAGATCTTGGGTTCAATTTGTAGAAACCAGTGTTTCCAAATTTAGTATGCTCATAATTTAGGAAGGAATTTACCTTATCCTAAAAAACCCTCACATTCCTTTTTTAGCATCCCAAGATCACTGTTATAGGAGCCTGGATAGCTCAGGTAACATCTGCAGAGCAGCTACCTAAACTTGGGTGAGCTGAATCTAATCCCTACTTTCATGGAATGTTTTCTTCCATGAAACAGCAATGTTCTCCCAGGAAGAATTATTTTTGTGAAGGTGTCAAGACCAACATATTTGGCATTTTTTTCTGCCTCTTACTTCCGGTACTGACTCCAGTTTTAGTAGGTTTTTCCCCTGCCATGATCTCTGGATTCAACATAACAAACAAATGAGGCTGAAATGTAGGTTGAACCCTTGTGCCTTGTTACCCCATTAATAGACAGTCATGAGCAAGTGAGAGGTATTGCAGTGCACCCTGCAGAGAAATCAGAAAGCAGAAAAGCATTAAGGATGCTGAAGGGCGAGGCTGACAAGAAAGTTCTTTCTTGATAGAATTGCATTTGGCAAATAACTAATTTCTATTACTTGGAGCATTTGACACAAGTGTTGTCAAGACTTTGTGAGGTCAATGTGTCCATCCATATATGCATATAAACCTCATACCATGAAATCTGTGACAAAAATATCCCAGTGGTGAACTTCCTATGAAACAGTGCTACTCAATAGTAGAATATGCTTGCCTTTATGACTCGAAAGTTTAGTGAATTGGATCAGCAAATCCTATCACATCTGACCTTTGGTTTGTATTCTTTAAATATTAATTTTAAATACTAATATTAATTTTAAATAAATTAATCTTTATTCTTCAGCCAGGCATTCTTAAGAATGGTCATACCAAGGGAATTTTTATATTTAATTTGGATCAAAATCTAGAAGAAACTAGTTCTTTCCTTCCACTTGACTGACAGCAAGTTTGAGTCAGTCTTTAGCCATCAGAGACATTTTTCCACCTTCACTTTGTATCATGCATGTTCATAATATTTCTTTAATATATTCAAATCTATTGTAATCCCTAGTTGGTCTTTTTCCTCTCATGTATAAAAGCAGTCAAGCCTTCATAACACTGACTGCTCCCACTACCTTCATTTTCCACAGTGGAATTTCTTTGGTAATGCTTTTTTTTCACTATCCTATATGTTTATTTTCCCAGTGATGCATACTTCACACTGCACATAAAATATCTTCCTGCACTGCATATATGGCCTGTCTAAAGCTATCATTTGTGTCTCTATTTGAACATGTACTATACCTTTTGATGGCCTTTAATTTTAAGGGTCTGTGTGAAGTTTTCTGACAACTGAAATATAAACATAGTTTTCGTGTTGCTTTCATGGTTGGTTTATCCTTGTTTCTGTATCCTGATGGACCTTTCAGCTGGTCTTGAGACAACAGTCTGTCTCTGGGGAGGAAATAAAAGACTAAATTAGAGTTCACTCCCAAGTAAATTAACTGCATTTTATTTTGAACAGCAAACCTACATCAGTTATTAATCATCATTGTCTAAAATTGGATATATTTTTGAAAGAGATGAATGACTTCCAGTTCCTTTATAGTTTTGCCTTGTCTCTCTTTTAAACACTTCCCTTAAAACTTTGCTTAGGTGGGATCCCAAGAAGAAGAAAGCAGTCATCATGGAAGAAAATATATCCCTTATTTGAATAGCTAAATAATGTTTATTCAAGTACACAGAAATTCTGTGACAGAATTTTCTGCAGTTCCTTACCAGGAGCTTGGTAACTTGCACCATATTTGTGTTTGTAGTCCTTGGCTTAAGAATCAAACCCAGATATCTTGCACTGTGGCAGAAAACACCAAAATGTTCCAAAAAGAATCAGCAGTGATGAACATCTTCTACATCTTGATTCACCTGTGGGAGCTGTGGTGGGTATTAGGATGCTCAGATCCTGCCTATGTCCCAGAGTTACTTTGTCGCTGTCTCCCCTCTGGCTGCCAGACCCATTGGCCATGCCAACCTTACAACTGCAGGCATAGGAGGCACTGTGGCCTTTTCAAGTTCTTCACAATCACTGCCCTGATGCCAGCACTCCTTTGTGAAACAATCAAAGCCTCAGAGGTTGTTTCTAGCTCTGGCTTAGTGGAACTGAATGCCTTCAACTGCAGGAAAAATAATAGGAGAAAATTTATTTTAAGATCACCTCTCTTTTCATCAGTCCTTCACAAACCAAAATGCAGATTTGATGATTCTTTACACGAACAGCCATGCAGGGTCCTGAATTATACCAGCAGGCTAAGAAAGGGATCTGAAAAATAATTGTGTTTCAACAGATGGCTTCTGGTGTGTAATTATCAATATATGTAATGTGTGGTTTTTGTGCAAGCCCTGTTTGTCTGGCTCGTCCTAGCTGTTTGTGTGTATCATGTGTTTCCCAGGTGTCTGCAACTACTGTGACTCAAAGGGCAGAGAGCAATAAAAATGTCTGTTTAAGAGCATAGCCACTCCAGACACTAATGGGCCGATGAGAGCCTTTGGCAGGCACATCTATCCAGCCCTGAGAGCACCAAAAACGAGCATGGATGACAAGAGTGGATTTAGCTGCCAGCTACATTTTACAAGGCCATTCATTCTTGCAAACACCTAAGACTTGTAACATGGTTCCCAGCTGCGCAAAGTAATTAATTATAATAGAACACAAATAATAATCCATTGCTCCTAACTCACAGTAATTTTCACTTTCTAAAACCTTCGTGCATCCAGTTTGTGTGGCTACTGCAAATGATGTTTATCATACAATAGTCAGATTTAGATGAAAAAACAAAACAAACAAACAAGCAATTTAATTGAAGTGGTGGTAGGTGCTGATGCGTCATGCAGAGGAAGAATTCCAGGACAATGCACACGGAGCCTGGTAGTACAAATATTAAGGTGTCACTGCACAGGCTACCTTGAGGCATGGTCAAGACAAGGAGGGCAGCCAGGCAGTGAATGCTCCATGGTACTGCAGGGAGTAATATCAAAAGTTGTTTACACCATAGGTGCTTCAAGAAAAACTCCTCTGGGTCCTAGGGCAATGGGTGAGTAGTTTTAGAGGTGCCCTCTAGTATCTGGTGTTGGCACAATACAAGAGTTTACTGCAAAGGAAGGAAAAGCCCCTTTGCAGGGCCAGAGAGCCATCAGGAACATGAAGAGCTCACCTCTGCCAGCAACAGATGTTGGCTCTTGGAAATTATCTATCTGTTTTCTTTGCAGCAGCAGGAGGATCAAGAAACCCACAACTCACCACAGTGCCCAGAAGGGGAAAAAAAAGAAAAAAGAGAAAAATCTCAACCTCTTCCAAACCTGCAGGAGGTGTTTGAGAAAGTGAAGTTTACGTGACACAGAAGACAACTTAAAGCTGAGAAAAGACAACTAAAGGCAAGATTTATGACTGCACAGAGAGTGGTCATATAGTTACAAGCCTCAGGCATTATGATTCTGTGTAAAGAATATGGATCTGTCTGAGGAATATCATGGAAGTACAGTAACACAAAGAAAAAGAAAATAAACAAGCACCAAATTGATCATCAAATATTACAGTCTGGATCTGTGCTCATTTTCACACGGCTGAGTAACTCACCATCTCACAGCAGGTTTATTGCCACGTTTCTTCCATTAGGGAGCTGCAGAAAAATCTGATTTCCAAAATGTGTTTTTGCTCTGTTTTGTTTTAAAAAAACAGAAGAAGATTATATGTTTCACTGAGTCAGGATGCAGACTTTCCCTTTGTGATGGGGTCCCTACTGCTTTGGCTCTTCATTTCACACTGTTATCTTATCCAACAGTTTCTGGGAGTCCTGCTGTGAAACTGCAAGATCTTCTCTTTGAGCTCTTCCCTGTGTAATTTTTGATAATATAAGAAAAACTGAACTCAAATGCCTCTTCCCTCAGCCAGTGGTGCATCTCCCTTGAATGCTCGCATGCTGTTGTAAAAAGCGTAGTCCTCAAGGCTCCACCAAGCTTTGGAGCACAATTGAATTCTGAGTGGCACTGTGGTTAGGAGCTGATCCAGGGAGATATCAAGGTCATGTGTGAAATAATCTATAGAAAAATGACAGTATAATAATCAGCCAAACTTTTGAGGCAGTTTGATGTAAAACTCAGGACTGCTATTTTCTTTTCTCTCCAAGCAGACCTTTACTGAGACTTTGCAAACATATTTCGTAAATACATGTTTTAACTCCTGCTCTAGGCTGATTCCTTCGCTGGAGGTTTCTTCAGGCAACTTCCCATAAAGTGTCATCACAAAGGTTTCTGCTTATTCACCAACATTTCAGGTGCTAGTCCATTGTATAAAATCTCAATAATGCTTTGAAAGCTGATCTTTTCTTGGCTGGGGCAACAGACTTTCTACAGAGACACAAATTATTGCTCAGCTAAGTAAAATTACATAGTTCTGCTTTGTAGTTCAACCAGTTGTTTATAGAAAAATACAGCCTCAGTTATTCTGTAAACCTCAATACTGAGCCAGACTGGGATGATATTTGTTTCTCAGTAATGATGGAGAAGAGTGCTTTCCTCTGTTCCAGCATCAATCCAACCTGGCCAACACCTGGAGATCTGGCACGGTTATCTCAAAAAAGCTTTTCATAAAGCACAGCAATATGGAAAGAAGGCATTTATCTATGTGTTATTATTAGCCTGGATCATACCTTTGTGAATCATGAAGGAAAATAGAAACACAGCTGGCTAAGCATTGCCCTTTAAATGTCAGAACTGTGTGTGTGCGTGTGTGTGTGTATATATTTATCAAGATTTAAATTTTATTTCTCTGTTGTTTTCTTCCCACTATGGATTTCAGATGAGCTTAGTTACAATATGGCCAACACTGTGTTAGTTGTCAGGAGTTATTCCAGGATAATTAGCTGTGCACTTAATTGTTTCAGGTTCTCTGAAGAATTTTTCTGGGGTTTGCTCTTTGCCTACCCCCCGTGTAAAATCAGCTAAACATTTTTAACTGGGAACTTCAGTCTCTGAAACATCTGCTTTGGATTTACCACTCAACATTGTGTGTTGATAAAATACTCCTGCATACTTGAGCTTTTTTCCGTCTTCCCTAATAACTTCTAAGATATTATACCTTTTTAAGTTTTGGTTAGGATGGGTGACCATTTATCTCAGAGCTTTCATAAACTTCTATTTGTGAAAGCTTTGTCTTTCCATGCAACAGAGACATTCCATGACAGGACTCTTGGAAGGACTGCTGAGCTCTCTTGCACAGTAGCATTTCCAGATCTGTAATATGCGTTAAAAACAAATGCTGCAGATGAACATCTGCAATCTCAGTTATCTGTTTGAGGATTTTAGAGCCTCTGCATTACAAGACAGTCAGACCAGAAGCTGGCCTTTTCCACAGTTTTTTATGGAGGACAACCCCAACATTGTGTCCCAAAGAAAATTCTTTTCCTTGAGGCTGAGTACTTGATTTCACAATTGGAAAAATATCTCCTTAGTCCTTGATCTGATACCTTAGCAGTTTTAAACCTTTTATTTGGGATTTCTCTCAGATCAAGAGTAAGTAGTCAGGTAGGTATTCTATGGTGAAATTGTGTGATTGCTTTCATGTGACACAAAAGAAATGTTTGCTTCAGTTGTAAAGGAAAATTACATAATTATTTAGGTTGAAAGGAACATCCAGAGGTCATTTGCTGGCCCAACCCACCAGCTCAGGCAGCATCAGCTAGAGCAGATTGCCCAGGACCGTGCCTACATGGGTTTTGAATATCAGGTTTCGTCAGATGGGATCCACAATGAATAAATAATTGAAGCTAGAACTTGTTCAGTTAGACTAGAATCTAATTCCTTCCTCTTCTGCCAGATCTTCTATACTATGATAGAAGAAAGAAAGAAATTATTTCTTCTGTGGATTCATTTAGATTAAGTAACTTTCTTTGCTTTCTGTCTTACATACTGCTATTTATGAAAATTTTCTGTGTAAGAGGTTTTCTGCATATAAAACAGTGGATGTTTAAATTTGTCATGAGTTTTTGAATCCCTTGGGATGAAAGGGACTAGATAAATGTAAAAGACTTAGTTATTTTTTATTATTTCTTTACCCATGACATGTGCTCCTGGGGTGTTTTGCTTGTTGTGGAGGATGTGGTGATTTGTGGCCTGGCATTGAATCTTCTTCCCAGAGCACACAAAGATTTGTTTCAGAAGAAATTAAATTATCATCCATCCTTCAGTTTTCCACTCACACAATATTTTACATTAGATGCATCTAACTCTTATCTTTCGCATCCTTATTTTGTGTGGCATGTGGAACATTCTCAGAGAAATTAATTTGTCTTCTGTGTTTTCCCTCAGTTTTGCTCAGTGTCGTGCTGACTAGGATGACAATTCCAAATATTAGATTTTTGCTGCATTTGGCTTCGGGATACACATGGAAGCCCTAGTTTCTTTCAAAGGGAAGAAATTGAAGGATCCATAGACATTTTTACCTGTGAAGAAATAAACATGTTGGTGCATCTTCTGTGTTTTGTCATCCCTGGTGCACATTTAGCAGTGACCATGCCTATGCACATGTGCTACAGAGGAAACCTCACTCACACTTGTTTTCATTGTCATCCCACCTGGAGAATATTGATATCCTCCTCATTTTCTGTAAAAGCAGAGAAAGATCGTCCACTTGCTCAACCTTGCCTATCAGCTGAGTAAAGCAGTCAATAGGGCAAATTACCAACTCATTATTTTTTTTCCTGTAAGGTTCCCTTCTATCTTAGCCCATTTTCGGTGTTACACATGCTATTTTTAAAATAACAGGTAGATATGGTTTATCTACCCAATAGTGCCTGTCTACTGCCCCTTGCAGCAGAAGTGTAATGCCTGGAAGCCCAAGGGATTACATGATTTACATGGTTACACTCTGCTGAAACGTTGTGCCAGCATCCGTAGAGAGCAATGAGGTACTTGGCTTTGTCATCCCAACCCAGGAACAGAGAAGAAAAGGAATAAGATGTCCAAGACATTTTAAGACAATCATAAACGAATTGCAAGGGTAGATTCCAGTCTTTTTTGGTTGAAAATAGCAGTTTGGATGATTTTTAGAACTACTGACAAAAACCATCTTCTGATATGTCCTGTCTTCAATGAGCTTTACACTTCTGCTTATTTTAAAAGCACTAGAAAAGTGCATTTTCTTCCAGATCTTTCTCCTGCAATTTTCAAAGAAATCAGATAAGGTAGAAAATTGGTTCTCTTCCAATAAGTTGGAGATGTTCAGTTTTAGCAGTAATATAAATACCAGGAGAGAACTGGTTTTATATCTGGTGGACTGGTGACATGAAAAAAAGTAAGAAGGGGTTCAAAGAGAATTGTTACTATTTCAGTCTATACATGGAGGTTTTGGTAGGCTTTTTATTTCTTTTTCAAGCACTATTGTTATTCTAATTTGGAGATGAATTGTGAGGTTTGGGAAGGTTCAAAAGAGGTGTTCTCCATCTATAGGAGTATCAGAGCTACTGACAGAAAAAGTCAGTATCAGAGACGAATAAATCTTTGGAGGAAAGAATATGTGCAGAACATGCAAACATCCCTTGCAAAATTTGCAAAATTGTTTTTTTTTTTTTCCTAGATTCCTTTACGCTACATTCCTGTTAACATGCTGCAGTTTGTGCAATTTCTCAGAAGTTTGTTGCAGAAATTTCTCCGCAGAAAATCAGAAAATGCTGTTTTAATGAATTCAAAACATTCTGTGACAACTTGGTTTTTTACTAGATTTTATTTTGATTATATTAGTATTACCATGCAAGAATAAAATGATTTTATTTGCTTAAATCTTGTTCAGAAAGCTCAAATTTCTAATAAAACAAGAAATGTCATTCATATACAGGTCAGGAGAATCCTGTTTTTCTCTTTAAGAGTTGCTTCTAGGGAAGAGAAACATTTCTATCTACCAGACATGACATTTAATTTGACAATATTAAATGCACCAATCTTATATAAAAATTAAATGTAAAAATATCACTTTTTAACACTACATTTTTGATCATGCAGCAGTATTATCCATCTGTTGTGGAGCTCTTTAAAATATTTAAGAAGAAGTCTTCCCATCAGATGAAGGGTAGTAATGACAAATTATCACAGTCTCAGTGTGAGTATAGTCATACTTCAGGAGAATTTAGGTTCCAAAATGCAATTTTCAGTAGCTTGAACTCTGAGCGACTGAAATTTCCTGAATCTGCATTTTCAAGACAAAGTAGATACCTTTATTTCCTCTTGTGAGGAACATTCCAGGAGCATTACTCAACTGAGGTGTTACCATTTCCATGATGAATTTTTGTGAAAAACAGAGGTGTCATTATTATGGCAGGAGATTCTGCAGCTATGATTTAAATATATATCTGACAGTTACAGTTCTGCTGAAAAAACAAGCATGAAAATGAAGCCTGAAATTTGGAAAATGTGTAATGGTGTGTGTGTGGGTTGTAGTAAGTTCTGTATAAAGTCCTGTATATGCTGTTCTCTGTCTTTTTACAGATCAGAATTGCCTGCGACACACTATTATCAAATGTACTCCAGAAGAGTTCGTCTACACAGACTGATGGAGAGAATAAATGGAGATGTGTATAGGGTGATTGTTGAGCTGTAGAATTTGCTTCTTATAGATAAGGGAAAAAAAAAAAAGTGTTAAATATCATACAGAAAGGGTCTTCCCTGGGAGATGTGAACCATGATATCATCAGAGCACACAGTCCAGAATAGGCAACTCAAGAGCTCTTTGAAGGACTCATTAGAAGCCCTGGTAGTCTTCAAGCACAGGAGTTAGTGAGGATATGGGCCAGGTGCCATGTGCTCAATTCCTTCTAAAAATAGTGTGCAGGGCAATGCACTTTATGTCACACACATTATACAAAATAAGTATGTGTGTCCAGGCCTTCTTTAGTCTCTGCAGAAGAACATGAAAGTCATGGTAGAGAATACGTTATGAGATCAAAAGAGTACTTGCTGCTATTAATTCACTAAAATTATACTTTTGAAGGGTGCTTTTCTTGTCAATCTCTTTACACACACTGGCGTAGACTATAAAACTTTGAATGGAGGCGTAATAACTTTATGGCTAGAGCTGTTTGTGAATACTGGGGAGAATCCATTTGGTTTTGGTTAAATTTACCTAAAAAGGAGAAAAAGGAGTACTGTGTCTGCAGTGCCAGATCAGTCTGTCACAGGCCAATCTGGGCTTGATTCAAGGGGAATCCTCCAACACTGGATGTAAACAACATCTGCCACCTTGCTATCATTACTACACAGAAAATCAAGCCAGTTTCTTTGTGTCTACTTGAGGCCACAGCTTTCCTGGTTGCCAGCCAATGAACTAGTTAAGGCTTATTAATGTGTTTATGTTGGTTGTTGATGCCCTTCTGATTTGTCCTCTGTGAAAATTAATCCAAGACCTGTGAAGTCTGATCTCCTCGAGGGAAGGCTGTAACAAAACTACAGTTCACCTACTCATGTGAAAAGCTTGAAAAATGTGGTGATCTGGATTTTCTTATGTAAGGTATTATGCATACTAAATAGTCTAATATCTTCTGGGTGAAACGTATTTTGTCATTCTGCATCAGCTTCATGCTTAATAAAGGAGTTTGAGAATGAGTAAAAGCAGGAAAACTGTAGAGCTGTATTTATCTTTATTAAAAACGCCCCACTCAAATTGTAACTCCATCTCTTAATCCTCATTCTAAACCATCTTCTTACTCTGCTTTTAAAATTTCATACTCCCTTGAATAGTGGAAAACAATTGTTTTGAAAACTTGTAAGGAAAATCTCTTTAAAATGAAAGGGATACCTATCTGGAATCAGTGCCGAACAGACACACTCTTTTTATAGGGGCTTGTCTGCAGAAACATTTCAATGGAACTAGCATTTTAAACACACTTTTATTCTGACTTTTGTACTACATACTGCTAAGGAACTTCAATTTAATACCATGATGGAGAGCAGCTACGAAAATTTTCTTAAAACCGAAATAGTTAATATTTATGAAAAGTATACTGTTGGTGTCGTCAGAAGAACAGAAACTAAAGATAAATAGCTCAGTAAGTGTCAGCATGGTGGGAAATGCAAAATCCCACAAATTTCTTAATGATGAACTTAATGACAAGGCTGGATCCAAACACCAATGCAGGGGAGGAACCTGGTGCACAACATCGCCACAAAATCATTTAAAACTGGAAAATCCAACCTTCTGCAGTTTTTTTGGTCATTTTTCTCCACTCATCACCTGCATGGCAGTGCCTGTCCCTGGGTCGTATCTGAGCAGCGATAACGTATTCTGAAATCGGTTCCAGCTTCTGACCACGGCACCTAGGACCTTTCACAAGTGATCAAGAAGGCTCTTCTGTGCCTGCAGCATTTTCTCTTGCTTACCTGGATTGGACCATTCCATCTACATGATGATACCCAAAAGTGTTATTTTCTCTGGGCCTTGGTGGGATGATAATTTGGCTGTCTTGTTGTTGTGTTAAGACCTCAGCCTAGAAGACCATTAACTTTTTAAAGCTGAATGCTACTTGACTTTTTTTGTCATCTGAAATTACTCTTAGGATCTGCTTAGTTTCTCCATTGTCATCTTCAATGACATCAACTTTGTTCTGGTTGTAAAAGCCCAAGTTATAAATCTCAGTGGCTCTCTGAGTTGGTATACTCTAACGGTGCAACATGCAAATAGCATGACTGAAAAGCAGAACAGAGTGGTTAAACAGGTGTTTCAGTTGTTTCATTTGCCTCCACAAATGTGATAATGTTGAAAAAATACTCTATAATCATTGATTCTTATTGTTTGTTTTCCTGACAATTTCACAAAGTAAAAGGTTTTAATTCATAGCATATTTATTAGTGAAGACTTGAAATCTTGTGCAACCTGCCTAGCATGTGATTGGTGTTAGTCTTTTGTCTAAAAAATAATCTTGCCATTTTTTCTGTGAAATCACAACTTATCATCAATCTGACAAAAAATTTGAGCTGCTCACTCCCATTTAGACTGCTCTAATCTCCAAACTGCAGGAGTACACGCAGTCAGAATGGATTTGGGGCATCACACAGAGTTCTTATCTCAGGCAAAGAAGGATGAAGACAGTGAGGCAGGACAGCAAAAGTCCTGACTGATGCAGCTGAGGTCTCAATCAGGCAAAGAAACAAAGTTGATGAAATCTCTCGGGATTCTGATTGCCCTTTTTCTGGAACTCAGTTATCAAGGTTTTTTTGGAGGAAAACTTGCTATATTGCCCTACCATACTTTCCGTAATATATATTCACAATTGTATAAAACGACATGCAGATCAGTGCATGGATGTAATGATGTATTTGGAGAACAGGATTGTCACTTTGCTGATACTAGAGAATGAGGAGGGACAGGATATCTGCTATCTCCTCTTTTTGTAATGGAATCACTTTTGATAATTATGTTTATAGGCTTACTTGGCCTCCCAGGAGGATCACAAAGACTAGAGCAGGAGAGAATAAAAATGGTTTTTTTACACTTCTTACACTCTGTGCTCAAACGTTCCAAGATTACAAGGATCTGGAGCTTTTTATTGTTAGCAGTGGACACAGATATCTTGGGTAGCCTCAGGCATTGATAGACCTAATTTCCTCCCCAAATTTCTCACAACTTGAACAGATAACAGAAAGGATACACTATTACTTTAATTTTGCCTATGGGTGGCTGAGGCAATTTGCAATTATATAACCTTCCAACGCAGTTCTGTGGCAGAGATAGGAAAGTTAAATACTCCAGTCACAAGAACTTTATTAGTAGCATAATAACACAGATGTGCAAATACACCCAAAAACCCTTCACTGGTTCATTAGTTGACTTAGGATTTTCTGAATTTCAAGAATATGTATTGCAAGAGCTACTGAAAAGTAACCATCTTTTCAAGAAAAAAACCTGGTCCTCGGGAACCCTTGGATTTCACCAGCCTTGATTTGCAACTCCTACTTCTTCATATCTTCTGCATCTTCACTCACGCTTTGTATTTGCCTCACAGCAACTTCAAGGATGGGAGGAGGGGGAAATATCATAGAAGTTATTCATGCTAATATGCATTCTGCCATATGTTTAAGAAAAATCTCTTATGCAATGTTCTCTGTGGAGCATTCTTCCTGAATATTTTGCAGTGGATTTTTAAAATAAATATATGGTGCTAAAGTCAGTCTAGTCCTGCCAGCAAGTCTGGGGAAATAGATAGTTTCTTGCTGCAAGAATACATTTACAATCTTTACATTACTGTCTAATGACACCTCAATGCTGAGACCATGGAAACTCTTATTGGATGTGCATGACTAATGGCCTGTCATGCAATGTGGTTCAAGGGTTTGTCCAGACACAGAATTGTTGGAGCATATCTACCTATGCTGGATTAGTTTGGACGCTTTTCCAAAACTGACAGTCTTTGTAAAAATCCTTTATAGATATACTTCTAATCAGCTTCTTCCTAGCAAATGCAGAATAAATCCTGAGCATCTGTCAGTTTTACCTGTACTCCTGAATGAATCATGACATTAATATTTGTGTCTCTTGATACTCAAAATTTCCAGCCCCTTTCACAGTGAGTGTGAAACAACACAACCCCCCCTCCATGCACAGTCTATTCCATTCAAAGGAAAGGGAGTAAAAAAAAAAAAAAAGGTGGGAATGGGAAGGTAGCTTAGGTTTCATCATCATAATTCCTTCATTAATTTTTAACATATTTGGTATATATGACAATTTCTATGCAATGTGTCATGGCTGATATTATTTATCTCTCTAACTCTTTTCCAGTTTTATGTGTATCTAGTCACATGCCCCCATTTGACATCTTAAATATGGGGTTTCTGGGTGTATGGACACATGAGTTAATTTGTTTACCCTTGTATCATTTTCCTAAAATGTATTGAGCCTTGGCTGCAAATTACTGTCTGAAGGTACCAGGAGGTATCCAGCTAAAATTTGAAGGAGTGACCCATAACATATTCTTTTTCCTAATATTCAGTCCTTCTTCCTTTCCAAACCCCAGTCTCTAACCACAAGCAATGTCCTATCACATATCATTCTACAACAGCCAATCTGTCCTAAAATCATTAGAAGTCACTCGAACCTCCGCATCCTCTCCTCTTCTCCTTTCTTCTTCGACTGCTCTGTGGTCAAAGCAGCAGATGACACACACCTCAACTCTCTCCAGACACTCCTCCTTGTTGCTTGTGCCCTACATTCTCATCACTCCATTTTGGAGTACACTGAAGTTATCAAAGAGGGAAAAATTTTAGACACAGTCTAATGACAAACCTTTAAGGATGTAATAAATGCTGACATTCGTAAGAATCACTTATTTTTAAGTTTTTATTTCCTGAGGTCCATAGATTTTATTTTCTCAAAAAGGGAGGTTTATTTTTAGCATTAGTTTATAGCTTCTGAAGGAGAAGAAGCAAAAATATTTAAATACTAGAGTACCGAGGACAGGAAAATGATCACACTTATTTCTTGGAGAGACTAGGGAGGAGAGCTGAGAATCTGAGGAATTTTATAAACAGCATGAATCAAAGTTATGGTTGGCAGTGCATTGAAGGGAAGGATCTGGGGTGAGATGCTCCAGAATGGTCAGTATTTTGAACTACACAGCATGACAAAATGAGTTCTGAGGGCAGCTGGAGCTAATTGCCTATTTCCCTTTCACAGTCTCTGGTGGTCCTTGATGCTTCAAAACTTGTAAATTTAAGGGTATGAGAGAGAAGGGATAAATTTGTCATTACATTTTGCCCAGCATGAAAAATAAAATGTGCTGATGTTGGTTGTTGTGATGGGCTCATGCAAGATTCTGTGGAAAGTTTCCAAACAGAGAGAGGATAGCAGCAGTTTTAAGAGAAAAAGAAAGGTCTGGGTCTATTGCTGTATTAAAAGCAGACCCTCACCATAAAATGATTGATAACATAGACTAATGGCCAAGCATTTCTATTCCCTTCAGGAACAGGCTTTTAGTGCAGTCTGGAGATCATAAGATGGATGGAGGTTTGGTTGGAGTCAAGTTTGGAAAAAGCAAGAGTTTTAAACTCATCTGTGGTGGTGGGGTGTGTGGTATAATCCAGAAAGATGAGTGTTTTGGAAAGAGCACTGGCATTGATATTCCTTTATTTCATTTAATTATTCCATGGTGACAGTGCAGCTCTTTAAATACCAGAGCTTAAGGGTTAATAAGGGGTAATATTTCAACAGGAAGGATTAGTACTGGATTGGAGGAAATGCCAATAATATTGTGTAGTAATATTACAGGATTAGTACTCCTGAGTATTACCCAGAGTTAAGTTGAATCAAAGTTGTTAATAAAACATAGGGTGGGGACATGTCTAGGTTTTTTTGGCAACTTGAGGGTTCATGAAATATTTTAATATGTAGCTTTTTGAATCAGGAATAGGATAAATTATATAATATGGTTATACATTGTATAAGAAGAGTAATATTAATGCTTGTGTCTTTTTAAGATAATGGCTTATTTTTGGTTCCGTTAGCTGTGTCTGAGAAGTGCAGTAGGATTGAGGTTAGAGTAGTGGGAATGAGGGAGGTAAATACTAAAAGTATGGTTGTATATTACAGATGGTGCTTTCAAAAGAGCTACTTCTTTATATTATTCTTTCAGTTTCTGTCTTATGATAGCAAAGTAACCATAGCCAGGTTAGTGTTAATTTTTAAAAAGTGGAAGTAGATAGTGATTGTACTGATTTAAGACCTTCCAAGTAAAATAATTTAAAATACGCTTAGACAGCTGTATTAGGGTTTTGTGGCCAGGTTTTGGTAATGGGGGACTACAGGGATGGCTTCTGTCAGAAGCTGCCAGAAGCTTCCTCCATGTCTGACAGAGCCAATCCCTGGTAGCTCCAAGACAGACATGCTGCTGGCCAAGGCTGGGCCAGTTAGAAATGATGGAAATACCTCTGTCATAACATATTTAAGAAGAAACTAAAAAAAGAAAGGTTATCACTCAGATGTGATTGTGACGGGAAGAGCAGAACGAGAACATGTGAGAGGAACAGCTCTGCAGACACCGAGGTCAGTGCAGGAGGACGAGGAGGAGGTAGTCCAAGAACCAGAGCTGAGTTTCCTCTGCACCCTGTGGTGCAGCTCATGGCGGGGCAGCTGTGCCCCACTGCCCATGGAGATCCATGGGGATGAACAGATCCACCTACAGCCCATGGAGGAGACCCACACCAGAGCAGGGAGATGTCCAAAAGAGGCTGTGATCCCCTGTGACGCCTGTGCTGGCAGGGGCCTGCAGACAGGTGGAGAGAGGAGCCCACACTGGAGCAGGTTTCTTGATGGGAGTTGTGCCCCCATGGGGGACCCACAGTGGAACTGCCTGTCCTTGAGAGACCGCACCCCATGGAAGAGTGACCCATGCAGCAGCAGTTTGGGGAGGACTGTTGCTTGTGAGATGGACTCACGTTGGAGAAGTTCATGGAGAACTATTTCTCATGGGATGGACCCCATGGTGGAGCGGGGAAATGACTTCTCTCCCTGAGCAGTGGGAGGAACAATGTCTGATGAACAGACGATAACCTCCATTCCCTTCCTCCTTGTGCTGCTGGGGTAGGAGGTAGAGCTGGGAAGGAGGGAAGGGGTGGGGTGGAAAGTATTTTTTTAACTTCTCATTATCTTGCTCTGATTTTGTAAGCAATAATTCAATTAATATCTTTAATTCAAGTGTGTTCTGCCCATGACAGTATTTGCTGAGTGATGTCTCCTGGTCCTTATCTCAACCCATGAACCCTTTGTTATATTTTCCCTCTCTTGTCCAGTTGTAGAAGGGAGTGACAGAGAGGCCTTGGTGGTGGCCTGGCATCCAGCCAAGGACAACCCACCTCACAGTGAATATAGTTATCATTTTAATTCTTATCAGACCTAGAGCTAAGGTTAAGTTAGTCTTAGAGATCAGAAAATGAAGAAGAGTTACAAATTTTGTGGTAATGTTTCTAGACTAGAGAAATAAAACAAGTTTACGAGCCAAGAGGATATTTTGTCTCTAACTTGATGGTAAGGTTGGAAAGTAAGCAGTGAAGAGAATTAAAATTAGAGCTAGGGTTAGTATGAAACAAATGAGCATGAAAATGTTTTAAAAATGTATAGTGGACTGTACATAGAAGAAAATAAAAACAGCTCTGCTTTTACATGAGACAGAATATTGTTATAACCCTATATCTTCAAAGCTTGACAGTTTTTAATGGTGTCACCTTTAACAGTCATTGACAGTGCTGTGGGTTGGTTTAAAGTTGAGATAATAACAGAGATTTAAGAATCCTTACATTGTGTGTAAACCAGTAATGTTAAACAAAGGTTTGAATTGTATGGGTGAAAGATTTTTTCCTTTTGTCTCAGGTCTGGTTACCTTTGCTGGGACTTCCATGAGCAGAGCTTGGGTTACAGTTAGATTTGTAGTCACCTTTAGGAGTGGTCTAGCTTTAGGGATTCCTTAGATGAGCAAATGAAAAGTTACAGGATTTTTAAAAGGGACCATAGTTATTTCTTTTAGTCTCTGCAGCTGTTGGGGCAGGGTGACAGAGCAGAATATGGGAGAGGGAAGAAAAGAATTGTCTTATTTATGGATGAGAAATGAAAACTGAGTTTTAAGATTATTGTACCTATAATTTCTACTTGTATTTTATGCATGACCATCAGTTATAGTATTACTGAAACTCATTTTAATGATAGGCATTAAAAAAAAAAGGCAGGAAGAGGTTTATGTTTTATATTATTTTTCAGATATTGCCAGAATAAAATTAATGCTGATCAGTGGTTATCTTTGTTATTTCTAGAAGAGTTTGACAACCATGACTAGAGCAAGGTTAGACTAAAGGATGTAATTATTGTTAAGCACATGAGAGAAAGAAATAATGAGACACAGCTTCCTCCATTTTTCTATCCACTCAGATCAGAAGAGTTGTGATGCTTTCACAGATGTCCTTATGAAGGACTAAGAGCTCACACAAGTTTTTAGGCTAGGTTCTTTCTCCCTCCCATACTCATTATGCTTTAATTGCAACTAATTATGTCTTCTAATACCCATCCACAGGCCTCTAAAAAGAAGTGACTTTGTAGCTCTTGATTCTTGAACTGAAGTTCATAGTACTCTCATGGGTTTGAAAGGGGTCTGGAGCAAGCTGAAATTACAACTAATTATTTAGCTTGTCTTATAAACATAATTACAGTTCCTACAAGGAACACTAGGATGCTCATTGAGCTACTTTTTAAGGACAGCTGTGACATAAGCTTTGGGAAGCTGACAGACACTGTCTCACTGGGGGAAATTACATAAAATGTGGGATTCAATTCACATTAAGACACCTCTGTTTGGGTATCTGAAGGGTTTAATTTAGTTTTGTGTGCATGCTGTCTGAGCTCTTGTTGTGGTCAGTGGAGATGTGGGGAGTCTGGTTGGTGGAATCCCACAGGTATTCACACCAACATGTGCTTCATTAGAGTGAACAAAATCACTCCAGAGGCACCATTGACTGGAACCACTAATGGCTCAAATCACTTTCCTAACAAGAGAAATTACCCAACACTGGAGATCAAGGAAGGGATTTCACCTGCCAGAAGCCACAGGTATCCCACAGACTCTGTGCTATATCTGCCCATCTCACCTGTAGGACTTGGCTACTCTTGAGCATTAAAAATTGCATCAGATACCTGTATTCAGGGAGCTAGATTTCAGTTTAGCTCTGAATTGATTAGACATGGAGGCTGGCCAGTCATCTTCAGCCACCTACATTTAAGTGTCCTAATCTGGAACTCAGACCCACACAAAGGGGACTTGTTTGTATGGACAGAAGTTCTGGAGCATTTTTCAAGAGGTTTTAGTTACCTGGCCTCCCGGTACTGTACTCTAAAGACACAGTTTCATGTTTCTCGGAAGCTGATAGGTGTATCAGGTTCCTTATCACATGAGAAAGACCTACAGATACTTGTGTAGGCAACAGAAGTATGACAGGAACATCAGAGAGTTTTTGATGCTCATCTTCGAGATAAAGCTCTTAGGATTTTGCTGCCTTTACACAAATGCTTCTGCATTCTAAAACAGAGAAATTGCAGAATTATAGTGCTCAGAGAGACAGTATATTTGGGTAATGATATAAAAATGATTACATGGTTGTAATAATTATATCCCCTAAAAGTATTGCACTATAGGAAATCTGGAATTGAAATTAAAGTAATTCAAATGTACATGCTATGAAAATACACAAGTAAGGCATCTACACTATCATGCTTTTGTCTTGTTTTCAGTAGCATTTTCGAAGTTTTCAATCAGCTGGCAAAAGGATATGTGTTGTGAGACAGATGCAAGCATCCCTGAAAAATCATAAAATCATAGAGAAGCTTTGATTGTGAGAAACCTCAGGAGATCATCTACTCCAACCCTGCACTCAGAAGGACTGATTTCTAAATAGAAAGGTGGACTTAAAATGTGGTAAGCAGGTCCAGGAACATGTCAGAGGACTCAGCAGGAACTATAAGGTGTTTTTGCAGGACAAAAAAGTTCAGTCTTTCCTTTTGGGTGGGGGTAAGAAGCCAAACACGGTAGCTGAAGTGACAGCTAAACAAGTAGAGCGCCATGTTTGCAGAGACAGAGTCTGTCTCTTTGAAGCATTGGGGATTTTTTTGAATTAAGTAGAAAAAAAGTTGACCCTTAGAGAGTGCTCTTTCAGGACCAGGCAACTTGGGAGCTGCTAGGTTATTTAAGGTTGTAACTGACAGCTTTGATCTTAATGATATTTTTTAGTAACATAAATCTGATTGTAAATTTTTTAGTATCCCCATTGCCTGAAGTACCAGGAAAAATATGTGAGAGTATTCTTAGCTGTATTTTTATTCCTGAGCAAGAGGGTCTTATGGCTTCATAAGGATGGAATAAATCAATTTATTTGGTGTTCTAATGTTTTTCAGTATTTGTTTAAGCCTCTTGATATGGAAATAACAGATTAATGTAAACACAAACTCTCCAAGAGCTTAATGCAGCAAAACACTCCCACCCAAATATGCACACATTAAGATTATTTTTAGAGATAATTTTTCTTTTAGTTGCCACCGTGGCAGAACGTATGCATCTGTGGGGAATTACAAGAATGTGTGGTGATTCTCCCCTGTACTGTCTATTTCTATGTTCCTCTGGCAGACCAGGAATAAAAGCAATATGTAAACCTCTTTGATTCTCTTCTTTTCAATATGGCCACATAGGAGAAAAAAGAAATAGCTTCACAGGAGACAAAAAGAATCTTTAATTTTCCGCTGACTTATTGTGTATCTGCTTTAAATACTTATCAATCTGGAAATCATTGAAATGAAACATTTGAAAGGCAGTAGCTTGTGCATTATCCATCTTTATCAAAATGTTAATTTACTGTTCTAAACCAATATTTACATTTTAATCTTTCATACAGTTAAAACATCAAAATTTTTAATGCCAGGTGTAGGTCAAAATTAATTTTGTATTATCAAATGATTAATCACCAACTCAACCAGAGATTTTTTGGCATTCACATATAAACAAATAAATGTACATAATATCACCCTTACTTTAATAGGCTGAAGAAGTCTAGTTTTGGAGTAATATGTGATTCTGTTCAAACAAGAGAACTATAGCTCTGGCTTTAATAGCTGACAAATGGTCATCATCAGTTCTGTGATCCAACATTAATGAAGCTCTTCTTGATCTGCATTTGACATGGATACACTCAGGGTGTAAGAAAACTTGTGGGTTGTAAAAAGCCTAATCAATATGAGCTTGTGTTATGCAGAGGACCTGTGAACTTTCAGGTATGTGACAATATTTCCATAAGGTTTTAGCCCAGTGCAGCCTGTAACTGTCACACCAATTGCAAGTCATTAAAGCGCTTTGAATTGCAGTCCTGATGGAGAGAAACCTGAAATTATGACCACCCAAGATCTCTTCACTACTCCGCTAAAGGTCTCTGTCTATTTTAATGTGGCATAATTCTTTGCTGCTGGCACCATGATGTGGTTTTGCTGATGCTTTCTATGAGGACTGAAGACAATGGAAGTTAAGCTTTCCTCCCTGGGTTAGGATAAAGTGCTTTAATGAAAGCAGTCTAAAAATTTGGACTTTTGCCCTGCTGGCCTGATCTCTGAAGAAAGCAACACCACACTTCATTGGACTGAGATCTCTAACTAAGTTCAGATAATCTTCAGATATTTTTCAAAAGATAATGATGGGTTATGCCCAAATGCAAAAAAGTGGGAGAATTTTCTGGCTTTCAGAGTCTCTTACCTTCTTTCGTACTTTCTATTGTTCCTATAATGTGACTTTTGATGTAATCAGTATTTGAACATATCATTAGTACTGATTACCTCCTGAGTTCCATCACACTAAAGTCTGTGGTACTGTTGCCTAAAAAAATCCTACAAATCTGCACAGGACACACAGAGAAGCCATGAATTATATCAGAGGCAGCTTTCTAAAGCAGCACCTTTGCTGTTTTAAAAAGCACCAAGCCAGTGGAATCTAAATTTATACAGAGGCTCTGGACATTTCTGTAAATATCTGAACCGTGCCCTTAATGACTTGCAGTCCCTCTTATTCTATTTCTTTGCTAACAAACAAACATTTTGCAGTGAAGCCTAAAAAGGGATTTATGAGTTTTTCTTGCTGATCAGTTTTTGACTTGCCCTCAATTTTCCATTGCATTGTGCAAAATTGTTATAAACTTTTAGGTTTTCATGACCTTTCACCTTCCAAGTTTCCAAGCTAGAAGGAGAATAATTTTCAACATAATTTTCAAAATATCTTTGTCTTTGCAGGGTCTGGATTTCAACTCACTGTAAGCCCACCTTTCTGTAACGAAATAGGATAGCTAGAAATGTTACTCTGATTCAGTATCTTGTCTGAGCTTGAAGTATTCTGCAGGTCACATAACAACAGCTGCTGTGGAAATCAAACAGAATCAGGCTTTTTCAGAAGTTAGACAAGATTCTTAACCGTCCATGCCATGCAACAATGCATTCATCTTGCGTCTAGCCTGCTCAGCCAAAATAACACGGTGCTTTGGAGCATGTCAGTACAGCTGTGCTTCAGTGTATGCTAATAGCTCTTCCTCCCACTCTTCTGCTTCTCCTTCTCTTGGCACAAGAGCTGCATCCGTAGGAGGGTAAGGAGCAGAGGTGAAAAAACTTAAATGAGCCGAAGCTAAATGTGCTTCAGAGCTCCTGCTTCTCTTCAGATTTGCTGTAGGAAGGAAGTGCCATGGAAAAGAAACGCAGGCAGTGAAAACGCAAAAGGAGAGGAGATGAGAGGGAATGATCTTAAGGAAGTTGGAATCAGGGAGCTCTAAAGGGGGTAAGCACCCAGGTTAAAGGATTCTGTAAAGAAAACAGAAAAGGCCCACTGAGGGGTGCATGACAACCATGAACTCCAACACTGAATCACTGGGTAGATTGGTCTATCTCTTTTGAAATTCTCTTAGCTACCACTTTGTTATTGATCTAGTTTAATACCACTTCACAGGGCAATGCTTCATGGATCCAAAGCACAGGCCTGGTACCAGGGGACTCATCCTCTTAAGGTAGGATAAATGGATGTACAGAGGTACCTAAGCCACAAAATACCCCCCAGTAAAGCCATTAATAACTGTAAATTCCAACCGGGATAACAGTGATCATTTCTAAGCTGGGCTATTCAGGTAAGGGCAAACTCCATCAAACCAGGGTATGTAACTTCTGGTACCTAGTGGGACAACTTCTACACAGAACTTCTGCCCCACAGAGTCTAAGGTTTTTCCTGTTCTTAGGGTATAAAGCAGACCTATAGAAACAGAGTCAAGAGCACCTAAATGCTGATCACAGAATAACAGAATCACAGAACATGCTGAGTTGGAAGGAACCCGCAAGGACCACTGAGTACAACTCCTGTTCCTGCACAGGACCATCCCAAGAGTCACACCCTGTGCCTGAGAGCATTGTCTAAATGCTTCTTGAGCTCTGTCAGGCTTGGTGCTGTGGTGACGTCCCTGGGGAGCCTGTTCCAGTGTTCGAGCCCAGTCTGGGTGAAAAATCTTTTTCTAATATCCAACCTAAACCTCCCCTGACACAACTTCAGGCCATTCACTTGTGTCCTGTCACTGATCACCACAGAGAAGAGATCAGTGTCTGCCCCTCCTTTTCCCCGCATTAAGGAGTTGTGGACTGTGATGAGGTCTCCTCTCAGTCTCCTCTTCTCAAGGCTGAACAGACCAAGTGCCCTCAGCTACTCTTCACATAGCTTCCCCTCAAGGGCCTTCACCATCCTTGTTGCCTTGCTTTGGACACTCTCCAAGAGCTTAATATCTTGCTTATATTGTGTCAGCCAAAACTGCCCCCAGTGCAGAGCAGAGTGGGACAATCCCCTCCCTTGCCCGGCTGACGATGCTGTGCCTGATGCCCCTCAGGACAGGGCTGGCCCTCCTGGCTGCCAGGGCACTGCTGAATTGTGTTCAACTTTCCACAGACCAAGACCCCTAGGTCCCTTTCCACAGTGCTGCTTTCCAACATCTCACTCCTCGTTCCATCTGTACATCCAGGGTTGCCCCATCCCAGGTGCAGAATCCTGCACTTTCCCTTGAACTTCATGAGGTTGGAGATTGCCCAGTCCTCTGGGCAAAATTTTGTCAGGATCTCTCTGCAGGGCTTCCCTGCCCTCGAGGGAATCAACAGCTCGTGCCAGTTTTGTATCATCTGTGCACATGCTCAATATCCCTTCCAGTCCTGCGTCCAGGTAATGGAGATGTTGAAGGGCACAGGACCGAGGATGGAGTCCTGTAGTACCCCATCAGTGACAGGTCTCCAGTCTGATGTCACCCCATTCACTACAACCCTTTGTGCCTGACCCACGAGCCAGCTGCTCACCCATCTCAGGATGTATTTATTCAGCTGTGTGCTGGACATTTTTGTGAGACACAGTATGGAAAGCTTTACTGAAATCCAAAAAGATTACATCAGTTGGGTTCTCTTGATCAGCTGGGTGGGTTACCTTGTGATGGAAGGATATCAGGTTTGATTTCCCCTCATGAAGCTGTGCTGGCTGTGACCAGTGTCCATGTGCAGTCATCCACATGTGCTGCCAGCACCTGAGCTTCCATTACAGGCAGTGCAGAATTAGAGTGGAATGCAGCTTCTCAAGCTCAGTCACCTCTGTGATTTACAAGCTTACAGAGTATCCTACCAACAGGGAGCTGTCACTGTTGTAGAGGACTGGCAGCTATGGCAGAAGATTTGAGGAAGTGCTGTCCATTTTGGGAGAACAGCTGGAGGCCAGTGACATATCCTGATGGCATTAGATGCCCGTATTTAGGCAACTGAGTCAAGCATTCCTCCCACTGAGTGATGACACCAATGGAGCTCACTTCTCAGCAGGTGTCTGCTTTAGAGAGAGGTCTGTGGGTTCTCCTGAACAGAATGCTTTGGGGCTTGAATCATTCTGCCACATATTGATTTCTGGTGCCATTCGTGAGGCCCTAACAATATTTCTTCAGGAAAAATAAGGCTATATTTCTGCCCAGATTTCTTTCTGGTCAGATATCTTTCTTCCTGCTTATCTGTAAGTGTAACAATTGTCTATGGATTATACCTGCTGAGGAAAGATAAGAATTATATAGGGTCAAATCGGCAGAGTCGTGATTATATCTGACTCTTTTGATGGTGGCCATCAATTACTTTTAACAGAGGTTCAGCATGTAACCTGATGGGAAAGGTAACTCACTTTTGTTTGATTATATTTGTGTAGGTATGAATATATAGAGGAATTTGATTTTTTTTCCTAAATAATGAAGTTCAAAGAGAATTCCCTTTAATGTGCTGTAAAATAGGAATATATTTTTCTTCCCCCTTTCCAAGAAGAGCAAATTTGCAAGTATTCTGATTCAAAGCTTTCACATATGATCTGCTTTAGCAATTGGGATGGTTCTGGTTGCCATAAATATTCAGAGATAAATCAGCCGCAGATGTTACCCCTTAAGGGAAAAGGATCATTGGCACTAATTTCTATTCATTTATCCAAAACAAGCACAGTGGTGTAAATTCAACAAGCTTACTCTTTGCTTTGAAATACCTCCAAGTTATTTTACTCCTCTTCTTCCTTTCCTATGGGTTTTGGCTTATATTTACATGGATGTTACCACCTGTAAAAGGACTTCTGTACTTGGAGTCCTGTGACAGCTTTCTATCCTTATCGTTAATTTCAGAGTTGATCTGGGTGGTCTGGAGAAGAAGAATTAAAAAAAAAAATAAAAGGTATGCTGCATTTATTTGATGGCATTTTAAGGAAAAATAT
This sequence comes from Dasyornis broadbenti, assembly GCA_013397935.1. Classification (NCBI taxonomy): domain Eukaryota; kingdom Metazoa; phylum Chordata; class Aves; order Passeriformes; family Dasyornithidae; genus Dasyornis; species Dasyornis broadbenti. The sequence goes on from VZRN01002813.1 coordinate 761,785, forward strand.
CGGAATAGTAGAGAGAGCAAAGATTGTATGTGCTCAGCAGTTTCATGATCTGCACTCTCGTCCCCATTCTCTGCCCCTTTCTTTGCTCACCTTCTCATGAATATGGGTTAGGGTGTCTTTTCCCTCTTCCCTTCACAGCTAGTAGAAAATCTATTGAATTGACACACTCACAAGAGGTACGAGATATGGAATTGAATGACTTCAGGATTAAGATGTGATTCAGAATGGAATAATCTGAAAAAACACTTAGAGATACTATTCTAAAAACTGCTTCCCCTAATCTTTTCGCTATTCTGGTTACATTCTTCAGTGAAAGTGGCTGAAGTTACTGGATGTCATACTGAGATCAAGAGGGAAGGTAGGAGGGTGGATTTTGCAAAGGCTCTTACAGTTTGATGGGGTGTGTTAACAGTACTAAGAGTTTCTGTGCTATTGGGACGCTGTGCAAGGTAGAATAAGGTACTGATTTTCTGTCTTGGTGAAATACAACTCACAGGAAAAATCTTGGTACTTTGGATTTTGATCAAGTTTTCCAGTGATAGATACCTAAACACCATCTAAGTTGTCCTCCACATGCCCATGGTTTTCTGCTTTGTTTGCTTTCTGTTTCTGGCTGCCTAATTTGATTTTCAGTTATCTTTTGAATACTTTTGAAAACTCACAGAAGTTTTTGCTAACTTTTAACTTAATTTCTTTAATCAGCTCTTACAGATTTTCAAGCAGGTTGAATGCCTAATTTCAGAAAGTTTCATTAAAACTCAGTGGCTTAAAGGTCCTAAGTAATTCAGATGCTTTAAAACACCTTAGTATATGAACCAGTATAGGTCTTCTATAATATTGACTTCTGGCGATTCTCAATGACACAATATTAGGAAAAGAAAAAAAAAAAAAAAGTCTGTCTCTCTCAATTATCTTTGCCACAAGCTCAATAAACATAGGGTTTGTAAAATAAATCTGGGGTGTTAATCAAAGCTCTGTACACATCCCCATCTGTTGTGATAGTAAAACCCCTGCTGCTAACAGTATACAGAGAAATGCAATTACTTGTCTTACAACTAGAAACATTCACATACACTACTGGATGCAGAAAAACAAATAAAAGGACAAGCCAGACACCCACAAATTATTAATCTATGCAGATGACCTTCTGTTTACAATTAAAAATCTAGCATTTGAAGCTCTAATGTCACCCAACCTATCAGATTTTGGAACAGCCTCACTTTATAAAATCTATCAGTCTAATCAGATGTCTATTTTCTGACATTACGCTAGAATTTACCAGGTCTTTGGAATTAGAATTGGAAAGACAAACACAATTTATATTTTGATCAAACTGGCCTATATGACATCATCAAGAATAAGATGAAACTGGCCATCTCATGCCTCTTGACTGAGTTAGTACTGTGAAAACCATTAGCATTTGACAAGTCCATTTAATTTTATTGTTATTTTTGCAGAGGAGGAAAGAGAGGGAAAGAGGGAGGTTGAGCACTTCCAGATGACCAAGCCATAACCTACAGAAAATTATTCAGAAGGTATAGTAAAAAATTGATATTAAATTCTCCTGAAAAATCTACAGAAATAGATGAGTACTGCACCCGTCAGCCAAGATGCAGCAGCACCTAAAGCTATAAGAGACAGGGTTGGGATGTGAGAGTTATTAAATATCCCTGGTTCTGAGGTCTGCAAGAACCATGTACAAAGTTCTATTAAGAAAGAGGTGGATGCTTCATAACTCATCCTGTGATACTGAAAAAAGGAAAAAAAGACTTAAAGACTTAAAGCTGGCATGATCCTCTGATGGTTTTAAAATACTAAATTCAATAGTGGCACTCCTGACGAGGGATGGTCTTATGGGGTGACCAGGCTTCTGAAACTGAGCATTCAACCTGCTTGAAAATTACTAAGAGTTAAAAAAAGAATTTAACTCATCTGCTCTGCTATTTTTCAAAGACTGTGCAGAAGATGAGAGATGCGTGCGTGACCAAGCCAGACTTGAGGCCAGTTGGTGTCATATGCAGTACAAATGAGATGGATCCCTTACTGTGTATGAGAAGAAGAAGAAAAAAGTATGCAGGAAAAGAGATTCTTGTCAGTTAAGACATTTCCTAAATTTGAAACAGGTTTAATCTGGAATATGTTTATATTTCTTTATAGAATTTGAGTAGTTTCATGTTAATTTGAACACTAAGGTTTTGTTGATTTGGTTTTAATTTTCTGATATAATCACTCGTTCAGATCACTTGAGATCCAAACATTTTGCTTTATATATGTTTGAAATGACTGTGGCACAAGAAGAGTAAATAACACCAAAAAATCCAAATCAATAATTTATTTGAAAAAATAGCCATATTTCTGTAGCACTAAACATTTAAAATGTAGTATGTACTCCCTAGACTTAAAGCATAATTTTTTTTCACAATATATGGAGGTAATTTTTTTCTCTTCAATTTATAGCAGCTCTATTGACTTCAATAAAGTGCTCTTGGTTTGCGCCAAAGTAACAGAGCAAAATTTGACCCAGGGTTTTCAATTTTTTTTTTTTAATCTAAATTTATAATAAAGCACAAAAACTTCTTAATGATGAATTGTTTTGTTGCTAGGCAGTCTGGCCCTGATGGGCCATTAAAGTTTGATTTACTCTCCTGATCCATGACCTCTTTCTCTAACAACTCATTCTTTATAATTATATATTTATAATATAGAGGCATGTAGAGGCTTCTGAGGTGACCAGGGCTTTATGGTGCTGTTAGGCACTGCCCAAACATGCATAAAGAAAAATCTCCTTATTCTGAAGATTTCATTATTTATGTAGCAGGCAGGTTTTCTTAGAGAGCAGAGAGAACAGGAGGACTAAGCTTTGGCTTCCCCGAATTGCTCCTCCCGGTGTGCCGTGCTCTCTGCTCTGTGTAGGAGGGATGCAGGTGCTCAGTAGTCGCCCATCAGTAGTTGCATGACTGCCACCTGCACCACAGAGAACTGGAGGGGATTGGAAATGAAACTTTTTATCTGATCTTGCCCAGAACGGCCAGAATGGAGGGAGGGAGGCTCTTGACTCTTCAACGTCCTCAGAAGGTACTGTGGGTACCGCAAAATCAGTTAAATTATTAAACCTGATGAAATTAGTTGGTGCAGGTGAAATAGTACAGAAGTTATTGGTAGAGAGGGAACAAACACAGCTTGAAAATTTGTTAGCATGGATGTTCAACCCACAGGTCTGTAAATACTGAGGTTCCTGCCTTGTGCTTCCCAGCCTGACAGCCTCTTAATGCAGAGGGGCTTGTGAGTGTGGACATCAGGCATGGGTGAAAAAAAACCCCAAAAAACCAAACAAAACCAACAAAGAAAAACTGTGCAATATTTATTTTGAGAACAGAACAAGCATGCAAGTATTGATTTTCCAAAATAGTACAAGACAAAAATGCCATACTCTCAGTCCTAAAAAACCCTGGTGCCTTGCTAAAGTTCTGTGAAGTTATTTCACCTGAGGTATTTGTGTTTCCTTAGCCAAATGCTGCTGCCTCATATCCCAAAAGGACTATGCTGCAAATGGCATATGAAAATTGATTGCTGAGTTTCTGCCTGACTCACAGGGGTCTGCAGACAGGGCTGTGAGTGCAAATGGTCAGTCACCACAGGTACTACACCAGTTCACTGCAATATCAGTTTGAGCTACAGACAGGGCAGAGAGGGAGCTCCTTGTCAGCCCCTGCTAAGCACACATACAACCATTACTTGAGGCAGGAACTCTGACCGACTAATTCTGTACAAGATTAGGTACAACAAATCTCACTCTCCTTAGTTTTCTGCATTTCTACAAAATGTGTCTTGCTTGTAGACCAGTTTCTCAGGTAAATAACTCTAGGTGGGCAGAACAGAAGCCAGTGCATTCAGATCTGTCAAGACTTTTCTCTGTATTTTCTTTTCTTGGCTTTCTTCACCTTTCATAAGAGACTCATTCACAACAGAGCATGACAATCCAGAAAACCACATAAGCTCCTGGAAGTGTGAATCTCAGCTATGAGTCTCAGCTTTGTCTTGCCTGATGCTACACTTGAGACATTGAAAAACAAAAGTCTGCTCTTAATCTTATTTAAGATGCTATAAATCAGGGATTATTCCACTTAGCTCAATGTAAATTTGTGATAAAGCTGATCTGAGTAATAAATATCTAATTCCCAAACCTGAGCAAAACAAGTTGGGCTAGTAACTGGATATGATATCGTGCGTTCACTGAGCTATGTATGCTGGAAAAAACTACAGGATGGCTTCCTTCTAAGAATTATGATTTTCCTTCTTGTCTTTGTCCACTTTTTGCAGTGTTGTCTCCTATAACAGTTGATTACTTCTTCTTCCTGCTCCATTCCTACCTCTGTTGAGGCTGCAGTTTACCTTTCTTGTGTGCAGATAATTGATACTTTGGACTCGAGGTAGAATTATATAAATATAAATTAGTTGACCATACTGGACCAGATGCTCAGTTGATGTAACTCAGTTTGCACAGTGCTGACGTATTCCAGCAGAGGAGCCAACCCAGTGTTAAACAGCCACATGAAGGTTTATTATACCTCTAGCATTTCTTCCCCCTTCACTTCGGCACTTCATGCTCATCTGCCAGCCAGTATGACTGCTTTTCTCGTTCCAGGTAAGTCTGTGTCTGCAAACAAAGGTACCAAATCGAGGCTAAATTTTCTGCAAGATTTTATCTGCCAGCTGCGTCTGCCTATTTGCTGTGTCTGTCTTTCCTGTTTGCCAGCTGCTTTCAGCAACCAGCTTCTTGATAGCCTCAAGGTTCAAAGTTAAAACCTGCTCACACTTTTGTGCAGTACCTCCACGTTTGTTTTTTTCCCCTCACTTTGTATCCAAGCAGGAAAACAAGACATAAAGACCCAGGTGTTGCCTCCTTTTCCAGTCGTGCCACATGAGTCCTGTTGAATGACTGATCATGAGGTCAGGATTCTTTTGTATTTTTACCTTCTAGGTAAAACCAGCAACCCCCTTCTCAAATGGAATGTTTCCAGATAACACAGCAAGATGCGGCAAAGACTGCAGGAAAGGATGGTCTCACAAAGGTGACATGAAAGGAGATTTTGAGGTGAGAGTAAAGGTAATTAAGGTCAAAGCTATAATTACCTCCATGGAGAGGTATTAAGATGGAGTACTGCATCATCTTACATCTGAAACCTCTTCATACCTTCAGGCATGCTAACATCTGCCTTCCTCTGGCTGTGTTCTGAGCCAGCCAGCTCTGTAAGCAGGAAGGAACTGGCACAGGGTATGTTACAGTGAAGCATTACACCTCCTAATGGATCCACTGCAAGCCAATCTCACCCGCATGGGCCTGTGCAAATATACCCTGGATGTGTCCTTCCCTTAGCCTGGACTTGTGTCTTTCGGCCATATTGCTGAGTATCCTAATATAGGATTTCTGCATACTTTTACTTCTTCCTCTCATATGAAATCCACACTTTCTCCATCTCCCTCATGGGCACAAAGAGCACTTTCACACCTCCCATGTTATCCCCCGGGACTCTCAAAGATTTGTGTTTGCATTCATTCCTATACTTTTGATTATGATAAACTCTTATGATACCTATACAATTTTACCTTCCTTTACTATTTTGAATATCCCTGACGATCCTTACTCAGGGATTCCTTATCAGAGACCAGTAGGACTTGTAGACATAAATATGTGCATAAGAATGTTGAGGATATGAGCCAAGACTGCATGACAGCGTTCTTCTGTGTCCTAAGCAGAGAAGGGCTTTATATGCAACTTTTGAAAACACATGGGGTCAGCCACTCTAGGTATCCCCATCCTGTGCACCAATCAATCACTAGAACTCTATGGACTTTCAATGGAGTTGTAAACATATACATCATGGCACATGAGAACTGTGACTGTACTCTTCAGAGAGGACACTTCAAAGGTCACTTGCAGCAGCGAGTGAGGATGTAAACAACACCTGACAGCTTCATCTTTGCATTTACTGTGAGTAACGGTATCAAAGACATGGGAAATATGGATCTCTGTACTCTTAATGTCACTTGGATTTTTCATTTTTGGAGTCAAGCATAATTTAGTTCACTAGAGAGGCACTGTTCTCCTCTCCCTGAAAGTGATGGGAAAACTCTTAGCATGTTGGAGGAAGGAGATGCATGCCTTTTACTTACGATGACCAAACATGAAAATGCTTCAATGCCACCACACATAATGAGAAAAGGGACTTCGAAAACATGGGCTTCAGTATAGTCTGAAGGGACCTAAAAACTTTGTTGTAGTCAAACACTTGTTCCTTCCCCATAAACTGCCTGAATGTTGAAAGGCAGTTTTGTGGCAGATGTATTTATAATACCTGTATTACGTAAGCCTCAATATCAGTATCCCACTTGCATATCCTTGACTTCTCTGTTAGTACAAAGAATAATAATTAGAAGTTTTTTGACTGTTGCGGTGGCCCAGGTTG
>VZRN01002814.1:7946-63780 GCA_013397935.1 Dasyornis broadbenti
TCCGCGCCTTCCTTCCTTCCGCGCCTTCCTTCCTTCCGCGCCTTCCTTCCTTCCGCGCCTTCCTTCCGCGCCTTCCTTCCGCGCCTTCCTTCCTTCCGCGCCTTCCTTCCGCGCCTTCCGCGCCTTCCACGCCTTCCACGCCTTCTGTGCCTTCCTTCTGTGCCTTCCATGCCTTCCTTCCATGCCTTCCTTCCTTCCACGCCTTCCTTCCGCGCCTTCCTTCCCTCCCTCCCTCCTTCCCTCCCTCCTTCCTGTGAACAGGAAAAGTGACCAGCCAGGCCCTTACAAAAGGTATATACAGCACAGCATGATGCTTTTTCTTCTGTCCTCGTTAGATTACAGCTCACAGGAACCAAAGCACTGTGCATGAAGGTGATGTCGCATACATCAGCCCCCATGACATCGGTTATTGGTAGCCTCATGAACAGAATGCTTTTCTTTTGAGTCTTCATACCATTAGGTTGCCCTCTTTTTGAACATACCATCATCTGCTCCCCAATCTTGTGACACAAATGGCTGACAAATCATGGAATCACCAAATATTCTGAATTGGAAGGAACCCGCAAGGACCATCGAGTCAGCTCTTAAGCGAATGGCCCATACAGGGATCAAACCCACAATCTTGGTGTTACTGGCACCTTACTCCAACCAATTAAGCAAAGGAGATAGAAGCTGGGAGATGTTGTCCTTTAGTCCAATGTCAAATGTGTGATCAAGTACTGATAACACTATTTTTTTGGGTCTTATTTGCCACAAAGTCCAGTGCACACAACTTAATTCTTTGGTTACAGCCTTCAGAGAGAAACAAGTAGACATCTGTTCACTTAAATATCATAATCTTACAGGTAAAAGTAAACCAGATCTGAACTGATCTAGCCTCGACAGTCTCGTAGTCTGTTTAAAACAGGAAGGTTTGGCCTACAGTAGCTGAAATAAATAACAACCAAAAAAATAAAGTATCCATGTTGATTTTACTGGAGAAATAAAGTGAGAAAATCCCACCATGACAGAAGGCTCACTAGAGAGGAAGGAAAATGGGATGGGACCACAGGATGGGAAGTTTTTGTGATGGGAATTGAAGGGTGTTTATTAAGTCCACGCATTAACCCAGTACTGATTTCTGCCTTCATTTACACCAGACTTAGTCAGCCTGAACTCAGACTAGCTTCACTGGAGCTTCTTCATATTTATGATACCATATCAGACAGCAGGAAGGATCCTTGTGTGTGAAGGGTAAACGCCCTGCTAACACAGTTCCCACATGCAAATCTAGGGGTTAACAACACTCACAAGGTACATGAAGGAGCCTCACAACATGGAACTGGTTTAGATTAAGGATTTTAGATAAATGGAGTGCTTTAGTGAAGTAAGACAGCTCATGTTATGTTACTTCTGTATTAAATTGAAGCAAATGAAATCAACAAATATGGAGGCCAGAAGTCAGATTCTCAAACTTACTGCCAGATTTACTGTCAAACATTTCCACTAGGCCTCTGACAGTAATGCAGGAGAGAGAAACATCAAGAGTTTTCTGTTCACCTTCCCATCTGGAAGAATGCAAAGTCTCTGTTGGTTGACAGAGATGTGAAGGAAAGAAGGGTATTTGCTCTTCTCCCATCTGCTGCCACATGACCTAAAAGGCCTTCAAATACAACTATTCTCTTGCTATGCACGTATCTTTGCTGCTGCTCTTCCTTTGTCTGAATTTTTCTTTTGTAGGAGAAGTGATGAAAAAGGAAGAAAAATCAGGTAGAAAGAAATGCCTTTCGCTTGAACCCAGACTCACAGATGCAAGCTTGTGCCTGCCACTGTGGATGGGAGGCATTGTCAGTACTGGGCTGAATTCTGCAATTTTGAGCAACTGAGTAATACAAAGGTAATCCTGGAAACAGCCACAACACATCCATTTCACACATTCATTACATTTAACAAAATAAACTCTGCCAAGATCCTAAAGTAAGACTTTTGACTTGAAATGAAGGACATACAAAACTGAAATTATAACCCACTAAAAAAAACTAGTGAGAGAGCCAATTTTGCAAGTAAACTGAAGAGGAAGGAACTTACAAGAAAGCCTTGTTACATGGTAAGAGCAAAATAAAAGGGCATGAACACCAAATCCTGATCCCAAACTACGGATGAACAAGATGCACAAATCAAGCCTGAATTTTCTGCCAATACACCATATGTCATCTTCTTCTGTTGTGAATCTCCACTGAAAAGAAAACAAACAAGAAAAAAACTGAGCTGTACATCAAGAAAATAGAAGTTCCTATTAGCTGGAAGTGACTGATAGAAATCTGGGAGAATTGGACTGCACACATATGGTATGAGTAGGAAGAAGGCAAATACAATAAACAGATAATACTTCAGCCTCTTGAAACACATCCATCAGTGCTTCCTGCAAACACCAAACTCCTACTTTTGGAAAGGCTTTAATTAACTATGCATAGACCTTTCCTTCATGCCATCCCTCCCCAGTTAATAACAATTGAAAAAATAAGTTTGACATGGTACGTGTAGAACTAATTTACAGCTGCCACTATTTCAAAACTATAGATTCTTTATTCTGAAAAGCATTACTGGACCAATTATATCACTGAAAATGTCCAGTTTTTAATCCAAGCAAACAGTATTATGATATCAGTCTGAAAACCAGAGTCACAATACATGGGAGAATCAGCTTCTTTCCTTACTGTTCTCTCTGATCTGCCTCATATTGGGATGGTTTGGGCTGAATTTTAGGCCAGTGCTCTGCCCTTCCGAGTTATCTCCCAAGCTGACTATAGTAACGTCAATATCCCAACCCTCTGCAAACACCCCAAGCTCTTCACAACATAACTTCAGGCCTGGATGCTGAAGAATGAAGAGGTTTGTTACTCTTGAGTGTGAGGTACCCACGGAGTGGGGACAGTGTGGTGTGTCTTGAAGTCTTCTCAGTGCTGCTCCCAGGATTGCTAGATAAAGGATGCAGACCATTCTTGATGGGCTGTGAGCAACTGCTGACATCCTCCTCTCTCTAATCCCAAAGGTAGGGCACACAGGAACAGAGTGGATCAGGGACATTTTATTTTGTGATGCATCACTTACAGGAGAGTGGTGAAACGCAGTGTTCTGTTCACTGAAAGCGTGTTCCCAAATTTGATACAAAGTCAGCTGAACACAGGAAGAGATTCTGCAGACCAAGAAATAACAGCAGCTTGTTTTTCCCAGTGGGTGGCTGCTGCGTGAGGCTGTGTATATGGGAGATGCACAGATGAAGAAGGATTCTTGCAAAGATAGCTGCAGAGATTCCTCTACTGGGCATACCTCATTTCAGCTGCTATGCCCCTGGGGTTGTTATTTTTAAGTAGCTGGCACTGTAGATGGCCAGGAGAATGGGATGGGAAGTATTGTTACAGAGCCATGATAGCTGCTGTCACTGAGGGAGCTGACTGGTAGACAGATAGCTCTACAAATAGGACAACGTTAAGAAAAGGATGTAAGGAAGTGTTTTATTTTCATTCCATTGCCTTTAACTACTATAAATTCTTCAGGCACTCAGATGTAAGGACACAAGATTCTCAGCCTTCCTCTTGACTTACCCTGATTAATGCTCTGCCAGAAGGAAGTAATATAGTAGTTGTTTGTGATCTGGAAAAGGATATGTTCCTGACTTTGCATATGTTACCAAAACTGAGTCGGATAATGCAGTCTTAAAGGCAGGCTTTGGCACTGTTCTCGCCAGTGAGATTTCCTGAATCGAAGAGGGAGGTGTGGCCATGATTATTGCATCCAGCTTCCAAAAAGGATGCCTTCTTCTTCAAAGCCACAGCAAAGAGACTGAATCCACTCCACATGCAGATTCAAGTGTGGGATAAAAACAGAAGGTACTTTAGTGTATATTCCATGTCACCAAATCTTTCTGTGGCAAATGTAAGCCTAATTTAAGCCTGAATATGGTCAGTGACTACACTCTGCAAAAACACAATATATGCTCTTAATCAGTAACACATTATCTAACAGTTTCAGCAATGACAGGCTGCCACATGTGTTGGGGGTTTTGATTACAGGCTGGGCAATTCTCTGAGAAATGGGAATTAATCTCTTTGGACTATTTTGCCACCTTCACTTCAGAGCTGTTTCTGCAGCACATTTCACTGTACTCTGCTGCTGAACTGCAAAGTGGGTAAGCAGGTTCTTTATCCTTCTAGATTTGGGCCTTGACACTTGCATAAATAATACTGATTAAAAACCTTTGCTCAGACCAGACTAGGGCATCCCATCCCTTATATTCCTTATATTCTCTGCAAGGTCCTGAAGATTCTGGTTGAAGAAACTGGCAGTTATGAAGACCATATTGATATTAAAGTTGCTTAAAAAGCCTGGATGTTCAGTATTTTGTTCCTCTTGAATGCTGATTTCTCCTATCTTTTGTTCCTGCCCACTGGGTCTTGGTCCCGGCTCTTTGAAGTGCACAGAAAGAAGCAAGGATCACAGAATCTGCTCTCTCGCAGTGTGACCTACCATACATGTAATTTGCTTTAACTGAACTGAGCTGAACCTGCTTACCAGGTAGCTTTATAAATGCCAGTCATGATCTATGTTGTTTAGTGCAGTTTGACAAGATTAGGACTACAGGTTAGGAAAGTGAGCTAGTAATTCAGAGTGGGATTGTTGTGCACTAGGAAAGCTGCATGATAAATCATGCATGTACTTTGTATAAACTCATCTAGTTTAAGCAATATGAATTTCTTGATTACCACAATTATTTAGATTGATTATATAAAGAAAAAGCCCTACTTGAATAGCTTCAGATATTTGCATGGATATACCTCAGCAAGTGGAAAAGGAAATATTTCTGCTGGGCATACTTCTGAATTTTTTTCTCATTCTTTAATACAAATATTTGAGCTTGATCCCTAACAGATAAATGTCAGCAAAAGCTAAATGAAATAAACTGTATAAGCTGCATACTTTAGCTGTAGTAAAATTCAGTACTTTTCATTTATTTTTAATAAATTTAAGTATGGCATAAGATAAAAACTATCTGTATACTTTAATACATATGGACAGATATATATATTTACAAACCTTGCTTAAGTAGTCTTCTCATTTTCTTTCAAAGGCCCCAAAAGATTCAAATGACATATGGCAAGAATTCTTTTAAGGTAATCATATAAGAAAAACTAAGCAGATGGAAATACATGGCCATTGACTGTAAGATCAAACTCCCCAGTGGGTCTGTTGTGAACACCCAGGCCATACTGAAATGGGGTTTTATTCTTCCTAATCTATATTTTGTACAAAATGTGTGCTTTCCATTTTAAAGTAAATGTGCACATTGAGACATGAAATTATTGTTTTTGAAAACAGAGTAAAAATTCCTACTTCTAAGTTTAGGATCAGGTATTTTAAAATAATAATTATTTTTTTTATTTGCAACTTCCAAAGTTATAACTGGAATACAATTTGAATTCAGTCACAGTAGCCCCACTTAACGCAAAGATACCAGCTAATTCAGCTGAAAGCTGAGGCTCTCACTTTTCATAGCTGACATGCTTGCTTCCTTTTTTAGATTCTTTGCATATATAAAACCATAAAAAAGCAGATGGGCTTTTATGCTGACATTTCTAATAATTTTTCATTCATTACTACTCATATTTTAATTATTAGCACAATTCAGATATAGTGATGTTTTTAATGCCTCTAGCAAAGACAGTAAAACTAAAAAAGTCTTGAATAGTTTAATTGTAGAGCAAATAAACAAGTACCGTAAAAATTCACAGAATTTTCACACAAAATCAGTTTTACAGTGGACTAGCAAGAGCAGTGACTCCACTATTAAAATTTAAGGGACTGATGATGCAACACTGATCAAAATTCATAAAGATTACTTATTCTTCAGACCTTTCCAGGTGTATAAGTGATTCACAGTCAGTCTGTTTGTCACAATAAGTTTGATTTCCAAAACTGGGTATTCAGTAATTGCCTGCAGTTTTTGTAGGAGTTTTGCTGAGCCCTGCAACCCAACTTCATAGGATGGTGCAGCCACTGGTAGCCAGACTATGGTTTTGATTTTACAGAACAAAAATCCTCATTAAAAGATTTGTTGAAATCCTGACCCAACATTTGACAAATACAGCTTGATAAGCTGGGGTGCAGGAGTTTGGGAACCCAAGGAACATGAACATCCAGAAAAATTTATAGAAATCAGCTGGAGCCTTATATATTGTTGATTTTTCGTTCCAGATGTTGCTGGTATTTGACAGTTACATATTGTACATAATTAATTTGGTTCTTTTCTCCATAATGTTCATGACCTGATTGCAATTTTCACAAATTAGATCATTTTTCATAATTATTCATCATATCATTTATGTGAACAAATGTCAGGCTATGGTTTGTCTTCAAATGCAGAGCTGCATCCTCTGCTATGTGTGACTGATGATATAAACCCATTACTCTGGCCCCTTCTCTGCATACTCTTTATAAATAGGAGTGAAACAAAAACTATTTCTAAGGCTTTGAAATTTTAAGGGAAAGCAGAGAATGCTTTATGCAGGAAAAGACAGTAGACACAGGAAAAATAGGCCAACTTATGATTTTTTCCGTCATTGTTTCCAAAACTTTCCTTTTTCAAAGGATTATGTTTGATTACACTCATAGACAGAAGATTAATGAACAGTTTGGGTTTTTTTAACACATCAAAGTCAACAGGAACACAGGGTTTTAGGCATTTCAAAAATCTTTGGTTTCTTGGCAGTAACTAAAGTGTCTCATCCTAAGCCAAAGGAAGTATATGGCTTACTGTCTCATCTTAGATTCTTACTTTTAAACTTTCAGCTTTTTCATTGTACCCCATAGAGAATTTGCTCCTGAATAATGAGAAGAGTGGGGAAATCACCTGCAGATGAATTTAGAAAAAAAAAGGTGTTTCACCTAATCAACTTTAACTTCCTCTGTAGCCAGTGGAAAGAGATGCTTCCTATGGCAGGTGCTCTGATCTCCAGCATCCTTGATGGGTTAGAGGAATCCCACTGAGGAGCTTGCTGTGAATTTAGGCAAGTATTTTGCTGGGCTTTCCTACTCACTGGCTGTTACTTCATTATAACATGTTGGTCATGGCTTCAGCTCTGACTGAACACAGATCTGTTTATTTAGACTCTTTTAAATAAAAGCCTGAAGGAAGTCTCAGGAGCTAACATTTACAGAAGACCTCAGCAGAATTGCTGGCACTTTGTGTGATCTGAGGGATAGGCTTGTGCCTTCACTCTCCCTGTCCCACTGCCTTGACTGTCCACAGCAGGGGATTGCTGCAGCAGATCTTGACTCCCTCCTTGCTTGTTCAAGTTTCCTTCAAGTGCAGAATAGTGTGTACAGAAGAAACAGTGATTTGTCTTAGCATTCAGGTATGGTGCCCTAACATGGGGGGCCAGGACACAGCATCCATGGGTAACTCAGCCTGGCTGGAGCTTCCTCTCAGCTGCTCCAGCAGCACTGCCAAACTTCTCTTAACCAAAACACAGAGCTCTCAGCACTGGTTCAAACTAAATGCCTAAGTATGAAATAATCAGGACACATGGTGGCCACTTCTCTATCTCTCCCTGAACACCACTCTGTTGAGCTGCTTTGTGTCTTTTGATCAGGGCTTTCCACAAAGCAATAGTTAAGAGGGAACAGCATTAATCTTCATAAGTAAAGCTGGGAGCTAAATACCCCTCACACCCGTTGAAATAAGGGAGACATTGCTAGCATACCTCTCCATCCTGCAAGACCTGCTATCAGCATCCTGCAATCTGAACTGGTGTGCTGCTACTTCTTCCCTTTCCTGGTCTCATGCAACTCTGGTGGCTGCTCGGGCTGTGTGATACAGTCTTTGCTTTGATACCACACAAAAGGTTTTAAAGTGGAATATGGTGAGGAATTAGAAAGGGTGAACTGGCTTGCTTTCATGGATCATACTCTTCTCTTTCTTCTTCTCCCTCTTTTCCCACGCCTCTTATCACTCATCCTAGTTCTGGACTGGCACTGTTCCCACTAGCCACGTTGTTGTTCTTTCTTCTCTCAGTTTCTCACTGTTATTTACTACATCCTCTTATACCTAAAGAACCTTCCCTGCCTCAACCTCATTTCCAACTTCTCTTTTTTTCTCCCCAAATTCCATTCACTCATAACAGTGGCAGCTGTAAATAGCTCCCAAAAATTCTGAGTGGCTTCTCAGACATGTAATTTCTCTTAAATGGCCCTACAATCAAGAAGAAGAAATGTCTATGCCTTTCCTGTCCACTACCTTAGAAAAAGGGGTATTTTGAACCTGACATGGGGACAGGTAAAGGCAAGCAGTGCAGGAAAACCTGCTACCAGCTCCTGACTGGCCATGCTCTCTTGTGACAGCTTCATGCCTCCTACTCCTCCAGAGTGTGAACAGCTGCCCACTGCTGCTTATTGTCCACAGGCTGCATTTGTTCTGCGCAGATCTGTGCACTGAGGCTTTGGGAGATTAACTAGAGCTTGTTAGGGGGTCTCTGAATGTGAGGAGACCATTGATCTCTGGGATCTAGACTCTGCTGTTATGTCAAATAGTCCTGGTGTGTTGACTGCTTTGTAACTCTTTCTTGAAATGTAGAGTTTCTTTGTGAGGTCAGTTCAAAAGGAACAGAAGTTAGCTGATTGCTGGAAAGTAATGAACAAAATCTCAGAGCAAGAGGCTGTACCAGGGCCAATTCAGGATCACTACCAGGGATTTTTACTTTGCAAACCAAAGAGCTGTAGGAAGCCCAGAGCAGAAACAGCGACAGGAAGACTCCAATGACAGGTCATGGTACGATGCCGAGACTTGCAAAGCTGGCAGAAACATTTGCTGTCAAGAGAAGTCTGAAATTGCAGTGTATTGGCCACTAAGGAAAAGAGCTCTATCAGGTCTTCAGGAAAAGGGTCCCTGCACAGGGGCAGTGATGAATCTGCCCTGAGCACTTCCTCTAATTGCTTCTACTGCTCTGTTTGAACAGCAGTGCTGTCATTCAGAATGGCTGAGAGAAGGAAGACCTTAAGTTCAAAAGTAGCCAAGGATTTTATATAAAGCAAATGCTGAGCCTATCACCATCCTTCAGGTGCAACAGAAGGAGCAACCACACCTTTGTTAGGCAGTGGAAGGACAAGAAGCAGGAAACACACTACCCCAGGCTATTCTCCTACTTTTGCAGAGGGATAGAAGTGTGTTGCTCTAACTCAGCTGTTTCTGTGTGTCAAAATACAGAGGCCAAGGGTGCTCTGGCATCAGCTTAAAGTCCACCAAAACAGTGGAAAAGTAATCCATGTTTAAAAAAGTAGAGGTTTTTGCAATTTTAGTGAGCTGGTGTGAATCGGCAAAGGAACCGAAAAGAGCAGGCAGAGATCTACAGCTGGAAGCTGAGACAGGGAGGAGGAGCAGGGGAAGGAGGATAAGAAGCCAGGATGGGGTAGACAAGGTTTCCTCCTTTTGTCTGCAGTAAGACATTGTGGGCTCAACTGCCTGTGAAACAAAAGCCTCAGGGTGAAGCTACATACCCAGTTCAAGCTGATAGAATTGTTCACCAGAAGAAGGAAGGCTCCCAGCTTCAAAGATCCAACAGCTTTGCGAGATCTTGTCACACAGTTGTTTGCAACCCTTCTCCTCCTTTCCTTCAGGGTGTTTTGTGGAAGACTAATTTTCAGAAATCAGACTAGAATGAATTTAATGACAGAGACTTTCAGAAAAGGGTTTTTGTGGATGTGGTAAACTTGTGCACCTGGTGTTATTAATGACTAAATAATTTTGCCTTGTTTGGCTTTACTATGAACAGACACACTGACAGAAGATCACAGAATCATAAAAGATGACCAATAGGGGAATGCATAGGGGAGTTAGCAGGATTCTCAAAAGAAGGTATGCTGATTTTGTAATTTGCATAGAGGAAGAGACCTCTTGTATTATCACCTGCCAGTGCTGATACAAGGCAGGAATCATGCAGGAATCATCAAGATCCTTAGGATATCTCTTTGCCTTTAGGTCTGCCTCTCATTTTTGCAGTTTGGGTATCTGTGTGTGTTTCACTGCTTTGTGAAGATCTTTATGGTCTTAGTCTGAAAAGTGATGAAGCATCAGAAACACATGTTCTGCTTCTACATGGTGCAGTCCATGGCTGTGTTCTTGTTCCTGGTGCTGGGCCAGACTCCCTGATGCTGCTGAGTTCCCAGGACAGTGAGGGAGCTGGTTAGAGTTTCCTGGTTATCTGAGTCAGCTGCTGCAATGTATATATACCAGATGACAATCATCCCACAAGGGACTGTTCCCCAAGCTAAGAATAGCTGGAGCAGTGAAAAGAGGGGACTATAAGGGAGGAAAGCTGTCCCAACGTCTGCACTGAATGGACCAGGTTGCAGCTTGTACAGCTTTATCATAATTAATAACAAAAGTGATACAGATGACAGGCCTGTAATCTTGGCAGCCCTTCAGCATCTGATCAGCCTCATTCGATATCTTTAAGTAACTCAAATCTAAAGCACTAGAGCAATCAGGCTCCTGTCAGAGGTGAAAGAGAGTGTTTCTGAGTCTGATCAGAATAAGAAGTTTGTCTCCTTGGAATAATGTCAAGTAAACCCATCAGCTTCCGAGTATGAAGAACCCACCACACCGTTGTGAATGAGCTCAAAACAAAGGCTTGCATTGCACTGCCGACAGCCTTGGAAAAACTTCTTCATTCCCGAGACACAGGGGACAGAGTTAGGGAATTTTGCCCACAGAGGAGCTTTCCTGCTTACAGCTCTCACCAGCACAGGCCATGCCTCCTCCTTTGCCAGCTGAACAGCACAATGCTCTGCCAGCACAGGCCACCTCATGGAACTGGGAGACAGATACCTGCTCCTCCTGCCACCAGACCTTGTGCTTTTTCTCTGATTCTGTTGCAGGAGTACCTGCTAAAAAGCTTTAAGTACCTGAAGCAAAATACACATTTACATCCAAGAAGCTGTTTGATAAGGATCTCCTGTTTCTTCTTGATATTGTTTCCTGTGTGAATTTCTCAGTATAAAAATATGCACCATATTCAGCTCCTTGAGTTGGATACATGTAAATATTTTTATGCCCTCTGTACTTTAGAGAGTATGAAGGGTAATGTTTAATCTTCAGTGACAATTGTCATTTGTGTATCGGCACAAGACAAAACAACCAAACAGTCAAAAGACCACAAGTTAGAAATGGCAAACTTGCACCTTCTGGTTTTCCATTCACTAAAATAGGTTTGCATTGCCAAAGCCTACTTTGAGCTCTATTTTCACTGTAGAATTGTTGCGTGGCACATAAAAGCTAATTTTCTTCTTTATCATTCTCAAGTTACTGGATGATACACAGACAACAGAAGCATGGCAAGGCCATCTCTCCCACTCTTCATTCTGAGGTAACAAAGCCAGTTACTTTCACACCAAGGTGCAGCTGAAGTACAGCCACTGCAAGCTTTCTAATCCACAGCCACCTTGAATTTATTGTCTTACGACAACAGTATTAGCTATAGGATAATTTTACATATGGCTCCCTCCATATGTTCTAAACTGTCCAAAGTTACAGTGTCTGTCCTGGAGAAACTTCTGCCCGTTTACAGGATATTCTTACAGAATTGCTTGTGGAACACATGATGTGGCCCTTTAATGCTTGCTGAGGAAAATAAGCATTTCATAACACACATTGTCACTAAAGAGGAGCTGTTCTGTACCAAAGGCACAAGAAAAAAGCCTGAATAAAGACCTTGGTGAACAAGAAAAACAAGTAAAATATCTTTTGAAAGATGGAAATCCTTAGCTCTTAGTATAAATTCAGGTCTGTGGTAATTTGTAAGCCTTTAGAGGCTTGAGGCAGGAGTTATAGCCTGGGTTATGTTGTCAGCCATCCCAGAGACCTGGACTGGCCTTCTTGCAGTAAAGTCTGAAAATGTAGGTCAAAATATGTCCTTTGTATGCATTTGAAGTTGAAAACCTCTTTTTCTTTACATTTCTTCTGAAATGACTAATTTCTATCCAAAACCAGTAGTAACAGATAATCCAGGTTTCAGTTTTATGCAGCATTATGATTCATGTCCTTGTATATGTATTCTATTTGTATGTTACATTAAATACCCTCAGTAATTTAGGCATGAAACAGCACAATTTCTGTTCCTTTGAAATAGTGGTGATACTGAGTATTTTTCAATCCTATTCTGATTTGACGGCAACAGGCTCTCATTTTCCTCCTGTTAGCAATCAGCTAGACTGCTCTATTTGTATCCACTTGAAAAAATTAATATTTGTGCCCAATATGATCGTCATTCTATTGCATATAAGTAGACTGTCACAGTCATTCCTCAGAAAAGCATGAGGGGAACATCTGCCAACCTATTGCTCCTTCTAAAAGCAGAATTCTTTATTAGTCAATGGACTATACACACAAGACCAGTAATACATATGAATTAAAATCCCTGGCACATGTGTCTAAGATAATTTTCACTCAACTTCACTCATAATTCAGACATCCCTATTCTTTTCAACAGTGCATTGTATTTCCTTTTCCTTTTATTTTCAGGATTTGTTTTATTTTTCACAGGTTTCCAAATTTGTTGTGTTCCATGTGGAAAATAAATATCAGGACTTCTTTGTCCTGCCTTGGAATTGCTCAAGTGACTCATTAAGATGAGAGCCACTCGTTTTCCAAGAGAAAGGAAGACCACATTCTAGTTTTGATGTTTCCAGTGTAAAAATCTCAAAGTGCCATTAACAATTCTTCCTAGCTCAAAAGCGAGGACTATTAACAAAATTTTGACATTTTCGTGTTTTCTTTTGACAATTTCCTATTTAATTGATCATTAAGGCAGAGATCACACTCGTGCTCTGTCCTTGTCCCTCACAGGCACAGATCTCTTTATAGCAACAGCCCCCTGCAAGACACGTACAGGCTGTTCCAGGCTTCTTGATCCCTACAAACCCCCACACTGCCTGAGCCATCATCCCTGGGAAAGAAGGAGTTGCCTTGCCCTCCATGTGGCTGCTGTTGCATTTGGGAGAGAGTAGACGGACCTGGCAAGGTCCACCTGGGTGCTCATCTACTCCAGTGGGTCAAATTGGATGCTGTGCTGCAGGGAACCAACAGTAAAGGTGTTTAAACAAATGCTGGAGCACGGGCTGGAGCCCTGGCCTGTCCCAGTGTCAGACAAGGTGCCTGTGCTGTGGTTTGCAGGGTGCTTCTGTTGACAGTGACCATGTAAACCCTCACAGATAAAGGAGGGAAGGTGATCTCTTTCTTACACCTGTTTGTAGGTTTGCAGCACGAGTCCAACACAGGAGCAAAAAATTAAGGTTTTTTTGCAGGTTACAATCCTATCTTTCAAGAGAAGGTTATAGTCTTCAGCCCCTTTGTGCACCCAGGCTGTAGCTTTCAGAACATTCTCCTTGAGGAGAGGTAAAATTGTTACTGTGCTTTACCCATCTAAAGGAAAACCTCAAGGATTAATGGCATAAAATGAGCTTTCTAGCACTTTTCATTTGCATCACGGTATATTCATGATTTAAAGTTCACAGCCACATAGAGAGCTGTGACAAGTGTCATGTCTGAGCGCGCCTGTGGTGCCACTGTCAGCCAAGCTAGTTTGCAGTGGTAAGGATATGGCCCTGTGCTTTGCATGCATTTGCGTTATCCTTCACAGGGAAGCTTCCTTTTATAAGTATTTGCAGGTTCACACAAAATGCACATGAAAACACATACACAGAAGCCAATACGCATACATTCATGTAGGCAAATCTCCCAAATACCTAAAATCCCCTGCTCCTTTTAGACAATCATCACTACACAGGAGCAGTATTTTCTACACACTCGATGATTATAAAATATCAGGTTAATGTGCTGTGTGCATTATCTGTTACTGTGGATTTGACAAAGAGGTTTTTCCACTGTTTTCATTAAAACAAACAAATCTAATTTCTTTGAAGTCTGCATTTTTTACATTTGGAAGTTAGTATCCCTTAAAAACAATCACCTTTTGCAATAATCTTATTTCATATCTTCTTATTCCTCAGTGGGATGAATTGCTCATGCAGCTAGCAGCATTTAGCTTTATGTTTGCATACTCAGTGATGTGGCCAGGTTTCATAATGCTGTGAATACCAAACCATAAAACCGCTTTTCAAAAGCAAATTCATAAATGCACTCATGCATACCTTTTTGAGTTATGAGGTGGCTGCAGATTTGGCAGTGCTGACTTGATGCAGTTTTGACAGGTTAGGTTAAAGGATTAAGTCTAGTCTGTCTTCACTTTGCCCTGGCTCTGACACACTCTAAAAAAAGTTGTGGGCTGGCTCTGTGCCTAGTATGACCTCTACATCTCCTCAGAGTGACAACACTTCCCTTTAAGGCTCTCCAAAGGTCAAGGCAGATAACTTGTTGAGTCTTCCAGATACTTTCTTATCTGCAGCTCTTCCTCCTAACCTCACACAGTGGAAGAAATATGCAAAACCTTAGAGGAAAACAGAGCAGGCTTCATAAGGCATAACCAGCATTAGATCAAATATATCTATCAACCTTTTCATTATTATACAATTACTTGCAACAAACATCTGAGATCACAGGTCACTAAAATCAGAAACGTGTTCCATAAAAAGAGATCTCATAGTCCATCTTCTTTTTGCACTTGCTAATTTGCAATTGAAAGCAACTTTCAAGCACTTAGAAAGAAAGAGCCAGGCAAATAATGATATGATGATAGAGGAGTATACTTTTACCAAAAAAGCCTGTAGTATTTGTTTAACAACTGTTCACCTTTGAGAAAAAAAATACTGTGAACAAATGTGGATGATAAGCTCAGCTTTTTATTTATTATTCTGGCATGCCAAAGACTTTTACAGACAAGGGTTGGTGTACGTAAGATTCAAAGATTTTAGAATCAAATAGATTTTTAGAAACAGAATATCATTTGTTTTTCTGTATGATTCAGTCATTTAATTTAATCTAGTATTGTGTTTAATGGCTTGTGACTGACTGCAAAACATTATTTAGGAAAGAGAAAAAAGCCTCAACATTCAGTTTTGATGTACAAGTTCAAATTAAAAAAAAAGTCTTTCTATACATAGTGTTATCACTTTATATTCTGATTACTGGAATGGATACTTTTGTCTTCTGAATTCAAGTGCCTTACTAAAAAGAAACACTTTTGGTTGTTAGAGAGCTGTATACAGAACCCATGCATCTCTTGAGTATGATTCTTTAAGAGAAGCTAAAAACTTTAAGCTTCCTGTAGGTTTGGTTGCAAACTGGAATTTTCTATCTGTAAAATCATTCCTATAGCTCTTCTCTGAGCACTCTGCAAACTTTTACAATCTTTTTTTGAAGAATAGATGTCAGCCTGCATTTTGGCAATGGTGTCAGTAACTTTGTGATTTCTTGTTTGTAAATCCACAGACTTACACTAATCCTCTTGGCTATAGCACCAGATGAGAAAATATTTCCACTGAAAAAGTATTATTACCTTTCCAGGCTCAGTGCTTCTCAAAGTATTCTCTCCCTAACGTTAAATCTTGCATTTTTTCTTCCTACATGGCGGCCTTACATTTGGTTGTATTAAAATAAGTATAATTTTTCCCCAGTTTATTAAACAATTAAGAGGATTGTGTACAGACAACCCAGCATCATGATTTTTTTTACCACAGATTCTGGTTTTGTGGCACCTGCAAACCTTATCAACAATTGTTTTATATTTCTTATTTGCTTTTGTCAATGATTTATGGCTGCACTGGAGCAAGAACCGGTCTGTGTGAGACCTCAGTGGAAGCATACTTGATTATGATACTCTGGTAATTATATATCTGTTGGATATTTATCATTCACATATCACGTATCATATTGCCTTATGATAGTGAGAAATTTGTATGGTAATATATAAAAAACTGTACAGACATTCAGCTTGAACAGAATAACAAAGGTACCTTTAATAAGCCCGTCACCTCTTAAGAAAGGAAATGAGGCCAGCAAGAACTGGTTTATGTTAAAAAAAAAAAAAAAAAAAGTCAACTGAAAGGAATTGTAATCTCATCCTTTATTTTTCATGTCATTTATCCAATTATTTTGATAAACTCAATGTCATCTTTATAGGCTTATTCTAATGATAATTTTAAAGTACAAATTTACTTGGCATCCTTTAGAATTTCCCTGCCATTCTGAAATTTTAAAATGTTACCAGGAACAACCTGCACAATTATTTCAAAACTCCTGGATTCAAATGATTCAAGATTCCTTTGTAAAAAAGCCCTTATTATAGTTATATAACTTGTTTCTGAAGCCTGTTTCTTTCTAACAGTACAAATGTATTTGTGGCCAGGGTTTTTTTTTCTGTTACAGAGCACCTGAAGTAAGAAGTTATAAACCCAAGTTAGAACACATCTATAAGCCCAGCTACTGACATATTGAGTTCCCCATATTGTTGTGTGAACCTACAAATGTGTGAGCTCAGACCCAGGTCATTTTGGGGCTGGGTTTCTGTCCCTTTTTAGAAGAAGAAGTCCAAGGAGAGGGGGAAGGAAAAAAGAGCATGAGGTTCACCATCTGAGGTTTTGTTTGCTTTTTCTATTTCTTTAGGCATTGCCAAAGACAATGGGTATTTCAAAGGCTGAAGGAGTGTGAGGATAAGAAGGTGTCAGCCAGGGCAGGAGCTGGGACAAGAGTGCACGTTTTCCTGCAGTGCAGGAAATGCCCTGCTCGCAGCAAGTTTGAGATCCATACCGCCACAACTTGCTCCTCAGCAAGAGGTGCAACCCAAAAAGTTCAACATCTGCATGTTCAAATGCAAAGAGGGTAGATTTAGATTAGATATTAGGAAGAAATTCTCTGAGACACTGGCACAAGTTGCTCAGAGCAGTGGTGGATATCCCATCCCTGGAAGTGTGTGCTTTACTAAACATGAGCCAAATACAGCAGCGTATGCAGACTGTCCTCACAGTGTAAAGCTCTTGCTTCCCTGAGTACATTTTAGAATCACTACCGAGCAGATACACTGACATTTAGCAAAGTACTGAGGCTCAATACCAAATATTCTGCCTGTCAGTCTACACCCAAGAAGATTCAGAGTGTGAGATTTAAATTTTCTTTTTAAAGAGCTTACACATCCTTAAATCTAATTATCCTATGAACCCAAAAAACAGTTTTGTGAACTTAAGTACCCACCGATTATGATTCAAGAGTAGTTTTAAGCAGGCCAATTTCTACATGGAGTTGTTATCCCAGTGTGCGTTGCTGAGTGTAAAGAGGACAATGGTTCAACAAGGAATAAAAATGAATTTCATGTTTTAACATTAGAAAGAGTAAACAAGATCATGTATTAATTAAATAAAAGACTAAATAGGACAAACCTTTGGAACAACAGACATAACATTTAAGAATAAAATCAACATGGCAGGGTAAAGGTCGGAGAAGATCAAGTAAGACGCTAATAGTTGTGCTTTTTCCATTTTCTTATCGATCAATATTATGTTTTTCCCAGTGAAAATGCAACAGCAGAGTTATTGCTGACCTTTTTCTCACCCTTCCATTGTGTATAAAATCACAGCAAAATAACAAACAACTTCATAAGCTGCAGAATTTTTTGAGTCAAAAAGCCTATGTCCAAAAAATAATTGTTTAAATGATGCATAGAAAAAAAAGTTCTTTCCATGGTGAAACGTAATCTACCTCTCTCCTAATTACACATGTGAAAAACTTCGTGCCAGCTTAAAAGTCAGTAGTTACACAATTTTTTTGGAAAATTCAGCAATAAACTTTGTTAGCATTTTAAATAATTGACAGGTCAAATACATTCTCAGCAACAAGAATAGGAATCAACTATATATTTCAATAAGGACTAAGGACCTATATATTTTAGTTATTATAATGTGGGGGTTTTTTCTGATGTTTAATTTCTCCTACAATAATATACTTTATTGTACCGTGGATCAAAAATTCTGTTTATTAACTATGATTACTCATATAGCCCTTTTAAAAACTAAGCATAAGTTTTTGTAAGAACTTTACATTACTTACTAATAAGGACATGGATGGCCACAGTGAGCAATTCAATCAGAAAATTGTGTGTTCTGTTCCAGCAAAATGACACTTTCCATTTTCTGCCTCTGCCACTGCCACCAGGAAGAATGACACAGAAACTGAGGCAAAGAATAAGAGAAGTATATTTTTTAAAAAGAGAAAAAAAGGAAAGAAATAATTTAAAGTGATTTCAGTGAATCGAGAACAACACAGTGAGTGTTTTATCCCTTTTAATATTTTTATTTTGATCAGTTAAGATTAGGAACAGAATAAAAGTTTACGTGTGGTAAAGCTGAACTGATTCATCATTGTGTCAGCAAAAAACAGAGATATTATGACACACCATAAAGAAATACCACTTTCAAGTGAAAGAAGAAAGGTTTATATTCTTCTACTGTAAATAGTATTTGTAGATCCTGTAGATATAATAAAAAATAGCTAACTCATTTTTTGAAAAATATTCACAGTTCTTTCAAAAATATATACTGAAAACATGATCAGAAGTTAATAGCTGCCTAGTAAAAACTTTATTGCCATTTCCAATGTGCAGACAGTGAAGATACTGCTTCTTTATATGCAAACTAGACAATCACAGGATTAGCTACATAAAAATTTAGCTTGATAAATCACATGGTCTAGTGCTCAATGATACAGTAATGATATGTTTTGTTGCAGAAGGTTGTGTACTCACTAGATGTCACTTTAGGTGACATACAGGGTGTGGTGACTTTTGTAGACAAAGGAAGCCTCTTTGTCTTTGTAAAAGTTATAGTTGTTTCCCTCATTAAAAGCCACCAAAGAATAGAAGCATATAAGGTAATTTAGGAGTCCGTTAAAATCTCAATATTACATGTCAGATTTCAAAATCTGAACACGGGCTACAAAATAGTCAAGATATATCACATACACATAAAAAATTCTTTGTGGGAGATTAGAAACCTGAAAAGCTCTCACAGCTTTCTCTAGAGCTGTGATATAGTTGAATTTTACTCTGAAGCCATGACCTACAAAGATATGTTATTATTGGAGAATCTCTGCCTTTGTTTAGACAAGCAGGTTGCAGCCAAACTTGGTATTTTTCCAAAGGTACTTGAAAAGGAAGTATTCCATGAGTGTTCTCAAAATGCAGATGGCAAAGGCAGAGTCTCCAGATGCATTATTTATTATCAAGTCTCATAATTCATTTAATGATGTAATTGTTTTACAAGCTTGAGTCGTCATTTGTGAATATCCAAGTGTAGTGACATAGAAATGAACCTAATAAAATGCCACAATTGTGCTTTACTGTGCCACAGCAATTACTGTAGGCAGTTCACAGCTCTCCCTCATTCTCCTCCTCTTCATTATCCTTACCTTCTACACTAAATTGAAACTGATGCTGATCGAAGTTACAGAAAACAATGTCCAACAAGAAAAAAGATGTGTCCTTTTCTAACTATTAGCCCAGCCATTATAACATTTCCTCGAAACACGGGAAACGCACTGGAAATGCTCAAACTCTGGAACTCCAGACGGGTTCTAGCAAAAGCTGCACAGAAAAGAAGACATCTGAATACACTAAAGCACTGTGATGGAGACATGGGAAAATGCAGAACCACCTGTAGAACCTGTAGAACCACCTGTACTACTTTTCTGCTGTTTCTTGCTGTAGAGTTACTGCTTCAACCCCATTTTCCCATATCTTTAACAATTGCTAGTAGCCCACAACTTGTAGAAGCTGAATTGAAAAGCGTAACACAGTTCTCTTTCTGGTGAGACTCTGGCTTTGAGCCAGAGCAGGATATTACTGTAGGATATTACTGTTTAGATTACCAAATTCCCAAGGTAAATTTTTCCCTCAGAAAGGTTGCTGTTTAAGGACACTCCTCCTGGAGTGCCATGGCTTTGGAATATGCACACTTCACTTCTTGGTGAAGACCTACAAAAGGTATTTCCATCGTAAGAAACTGCAATATATCTATTGCAGAAGAGGATCTTTGGATGCCATACAACTGCATGGCTTGCAGCTCACTCTGCTTCTTCTCCCCTGCGTCTTCTCATATCTTTTGGAGGAGTTTTAACTTCCATTCTCTTTCTTCTTCCTTCCTAATTTCCTCATGCAGGTCTCCTCTCTGTTCCTATGGTCTTCTCATTCTGCTTGATTGCCTCTCAAGATGTCATTGTTTTCATCCATCCTCCCTCCACCTTATTTTCTCCTCAGCTTGCCAGATTTTTATCATGAATGTGGTGGTACACAGTTAACTTTAGAAGTATCTCTGACTTCTGCACCACACATTTTCCCTTATTCAAATTGCTTGATATCTCCCACAGCTTTCTGTGGGACTTGGACTCAAGAAAGTCTCTTTGGCAGTGGCTGCATTTTCCCTACATGTTTAGGTGAAACTGCAAATGTTGTATGCCTGGCTAGAGATGGATTGGAGCTCCTGTTTTTTCTTCCTGGAAAGAGTCTTGGAAAGACAACTGTATTTGAGATCTGCATGAAAGCACCAGAACAGATAGGACAAAACAGAAAATGTTTTTCTAAGTGGAAGAAGAACATGAGTGACAGGAAGCTATGTCGCAAGATATTTGAGAAGCAGAACCTCAATAACAACAGCAAAGACAGGATTTGTCTGCTTCTGTATTTTTCAAAGATGTTACAGTTGGACCAGAGTCTTCACAGGACATGGGCAGTAATCAAGGATTTGACCTGTAGTGACAGGACAGCATAAGACAGAGCATCACTTGAGTCTGTGAAGCTGGCCCAGGTGACCACAGATAAGAGTAGACCCAGCTGGGAGGGACCAGCTTACTTTCAATACTAATTTTTCACCCTGCAGATTAATTAGATTTGTGAATAGAGTAGAAGGAGATATGAGGACTGTGTTGTTAAAAAATTTTGGCCCTAACCAAACTATGAATTTGCTAAGTGGTCCTATAATTCAGTTTTTCAGGTTTTTTAGCAGTTTTCTGCAGTTATTTTAGTGTAATTTTATAGTTATGAGAGGTATTTTTTCCAAGAGATATACGTGATTTTATATTTTAATGAAATTCCCACCACTTAACAGAGAAACGTCTGCCTATGAAGATCACTGGGAGATTTAAATTCTTTAGATTCTGAAGAGAATAGGGCTTTACTGGGACTCTGAACCAAACACTTTATTTTGAAAAGGATGCATTGAAATAATTGAGAACTCCAACTCTTATTACTGCTGGCAGTTTCTGCCAGAAGGGCTAATGCTTAGAAGAAGGAAGTTACAAAATGTATCTCTATTTAAATCCTAAGAACGAAGAATAAAATCTTATATCCGGGGGGATGGGGGAAGGAGAAATAATCTAAAAAAAAAAAAGAAAAAGCATCTTCCACAAAGAGAAAATGCAACATGGTTGTTTGGACAAGAAATCTAGCACAGTTGCTGTGAGCCCATCAATCAGTGGCTGAAATGAACCCATTTGTAAAAGTTAATAGAGCAAAGTATAATGAAAGACAAATTGGTGTTATTAGTCTAAAGTTTATGGTTCAATTAAACTAATAATATGCAGTAAAGCAAAAAGAATAATTAGAAACTATGATAAATATACATGGGATTGTAAAAATATGACAAAGCTTTACATATTTTGTTCTTTTTGAATATAGTATCTTTTTGATAACTTTATACACAGTTGCCCTAGGGCATACAAGGAAACTGCAACAGTAAGATTTAAAACAGATAATTACTTGAAACCAAATAGTATTAAATATGCAACATAAAATTTACAGTGGGAATTATCCTGAGAGCTGAACCAATTTGATATCTTAAAAACTAAAAGGACATTTTAAATTGGTTTCATGATATCACTTGTTTGTCAGCTTTATAAATAGATAAATTATAAATATTTTATAGCTAAGTGTTATTATTCTGTTCTCTGAACCCTCTAATATTTACAAAATACGTGCAATGAGCAGCTCTATCTACCACGAACCAAGCCTTCTATGTCCTCCATACTTCTCTTTCTGGAAATGCATAAAGGAAAAAGATCCTTTGTCACTTGTCAAGCACTCAGCACTGTCCCTCCCCTCCTTGAAGGGCGACAACAGGAAGACCAGGTAAACTCGAACCATCTTATCCCCAGAAAACCATTCAGTTAGGAAGCCAGGACAGGAGGCTGGCTCTCTGCTGAAAGTGGCTTTTTCCCTAACCCTGCTCAGAAGCATCTAGAGAACTGATGTGATCCTCCCAAGACTTTTGTTTCCATCAGGCTTTCCAGCATGGCTCTGTCAGCAGCTTCCCAGGTAATGTGGGAATGCAATGCTCTATTCTGCAAAACAATCTCCTCAGCTCAGGAAAACAATTATCACTCTCACACGTGTACCTTTGTCAGGAGGGCACATTGGGTGCCACAGCCACGAGCACAGACTGGACAGGCATGGCTGGAATCAGCAGTAGCAGCTGAAGGTGTGACTTGGACTAAGAGTGTGAAACTCCGTAAGTATCAGCCCAATCAATATTACACGTAGCCCCTCAGCCTTCAAATTTACCATAAAATTTTTAATTTTTGTTTA
The DNA here is from genome assembly GCA_013397935.1 of Dasyornis broadbenti. Lineage (NCBI taxonomy): Eukaryota > Metazoa > Chordata > Aves > Passeriformes > Dasyornithidae > Dasyornis > Dasyornis broadbenti. The sequence goes on from VZRN01002814.1 coordinate 30,497, forward strand.
TTTTTCAGAGTTTATTGGGATGCCAGCCAGGTATTTTGGTCATTGAAAGATGTATGGGGAATTTGCATGAGGAGAATATTAAAGGCAAGTCCTACAGAAACAACCCCAGTTTTAAAAAGAACCTACATTTAGTCTATATCTGACTCAATCTGCAGATGGTGAAACATCATTTCCAGTACAACACTGGAAAACTGCTGCAGAAGGAAAGTGGAAAATATGACAGTAAACATTTCAGGTTCATAAGAGGACAGAGATCAGTTTTGAAATGTGGTGTGAATGCTTCTGGGGGATTTTGTTAAGCTGACAAAGAAAATAAATAGAATTTTACTACAAAAAAGTAATTACATCAAGTAAAATAAACTCAAAAACTCAGGATCAAACCATTAATTCAAAATTTTACAAAAAAGCCCCCAAGCAAGCCTAAACTTGTTCAACAAGATATTTTGGTATCTTTCATAGGCTTTGAAAGGACTGTCATATCATCTTCTCAGGGAAGTTAAATTTCATACATCCTTAATCAATCAAATACCTTTTCTCAAGCCCCGAGGCTGTGACATTTCAGTAAATCAAAGGCAGAAGACAGCAGAGACCAAGACACTTCCAGGATGGGAACCTGATTAGATGCATGTGCAACAAAAGCTCTGTTACCCTCACAGCAAGGAAACAGTATTGTATTTCAAGGAATACCATCCAGCTTCAGTAGGATCTCTGGATGTTTGTGTCAACAAGATTGTAATCCCCTACTGTCAGAGCTTTTTTCCACTATGAAATTCCTGTTGCCAGTGATCAAGTTACATCTTGATCTTCTTTCAAATAAGCTGAGCAAGATGAGCTCTGAAGGCCTTATACCACAGGGCTCAAATATTTTGGTCTCACATGACCAAATAGTTTGAAGGAGAATGTCCTGAAAAAAGTTTCACACTTTTTCCCAAAAAACCCTACATTTAAAAAAATATAACTTCCATGAAAATTGCTTTAGACTAGATATTTTTACCACAATTTAGCCTAGAAAGAGGGAAAATGTTGAGAAGTTCTTATTTTTATTCACCATTTCCATTTTCTTGCCTTTCAGTTGGATACATTCATTAATTAATAGAAACAAATCGATCCCCACTTATAATCAAAAACTGTGGGATTTTTTCCAATATTTGTTGTTTAAAATTTCATAACAGATTGCTTAGGCAAAGGTATTTCAACCTATAAAGTAACACTTACTTACTGCAATAATTGATTCAAATATTGTCTTACTCCAACTTCTAATTTCCACCTATGATTGATTACTTAAATACAAGAAGATATTTGGGTATTTCCTCCCTTCCTATTAACTGAAAGACTTACAAATTTACAAAGAGTTTCCTGCAATAATTTCAATTTGAACTGAGCAAATAGTCTCAGCCTAGCAATTCAGGAAATGCTTTATTATCTTCCTTCTTGCTAACTCTCTGGGGAGAGGTCCTCAAATAAAACTGACGTGTTGCTAGTAAGAGTTGTTTTTCCCCTTTTCCCCTCACGCATATAGTTTAGAGATTACATGCAGTTCTCTGGAATATTTAATGTTCAAAATTCAAAGCTTTTTGAATGTTCTAATTAATTTTCACAACTTCATTATTACGCTGAGTTGGTTGAGCACAATGTCCAGTCAGGACTGGCACAATCAAAAACCTCATGGTGGGAAAACTTAAATGAGATTTTCCCTCCTCCTACTTGCTGCACTAGCACAGCAGCAGAGCTAAAGGAGCACATATTTGAGATGACACTTGTCACTCTTTCTAATACAAGGCAAACCACTTTTCATGCCAGCTTTGGTCTGAGCGGTGACGGTCACTTCAGACACCAACGTGAGAAAGAAAAGGAAGGCAAAAAGTAAAAGTGATTTCTCCATCTGCTTATGCTTGGACAACACAGAAAATTGAGCCTTGACCATTCCCAGGATCACCTTTGTTGGAGAATCACTAAAAATAATGCAGAGGTAAGATAATGTGAGCCATAGATGTGGGAAGTGGAAAATTGAGCCTGGAGAGAGGGAGTGCCACTGAAACAGTTTTTCCTGCAGGAAGAAGCACAGTCTGTAGTCTTCTTCTGAATTAATTTCTTTTAATGAGGTTTTGAGTCTGCCTTGGAAGTTCACTTCCCCTTCCCAAATTTCCTTTTGGGAGAATCCACACACTATTCCAAGATCAGGCCTGTTGCCTTTGTTAGGGTAACCTAGCTATTAGAAAATTAAACAGACAGGAGAAGAGATTAAGTTTTCCTGTTGGCAACTATCAATACATCCTTCAGAACATTTGCAGAGAAAATTCCTGAATGGAGGTAAAAGCTTACCATTTTGTGAGCTTTTATTTTCATTTAAGGGAGCCAAAATTACAATGCTCTACCCCTTGCTCATCTGGGACAACACAGGCACACCTGGATTGCTTGGAAGCAACCTGAAGATCCACAGATATCTCATCCACATCTCTGGTTCTATCCCTCCCACCAGTCATAGCTAAGAAAGTTCCTGGGACTTCTTTGGAGATCTCTGAGAGGCCCGAATTTGTCCTGGGCTACAGGGAGTTCATCCACCAAATTCATGTTGGGCCAGTTCCACCTTCTGTTTGCTCAGCAAGGAGAAGACTCACTGATAGCTGGAGAGACCAGGGCTCACTGATGGGTTTTCCTCAGCTACCAGGAAGCTTCCTGATCCCAGGCCTGGGGCTATTCTGGAGCAAAACCAGCCTGACCTGTAGAAGGGAACAAAATTTGAATGGTGGTACCATCAAATCTGGATTAAGGCACCAAGGGGTTGGTGTAAGTGTGACAGCCTAGCTTTGCTGTCAGAGCACTCAGTGGGCAGAAAAGGACTCTCTGAGAATATGAAATGGCTGTTTGGGTATTTAAAATGTTTATTCAAGCAGAAGATTTGAATCATGCCTTCCTTCTTCTTGTCAAGTGCCCCAGCCCGTAGACTCAGAAATACGGCCAGGTGACACACCTTTTCCATCTGATCCAGCAGACATCTTCTTTTAAAATTCAAAGGAGGAGAACATAAATGGGAAGGTATAGGATGTTCTACCCTCTGTTCAAGGGAGCACCCAGCCTCCTGCTGAGGGCCCTCAAGTGCCAACTTTGATTTTCTACAGGCAGAGGAAGGGTATCTTGCCAGATGCCCTAAAGATTCTGTCCCCAGTCACACCAGAAACTGCCAGAAACTCCTAGCTTGAAAGGGAGTGTTTGATGGACAAAGAAAACAACAGGGCATTTCCACAGTCTGTCCTGATAAATGCCCCTGACAGGTCCCTGCTTCGTGCTTTGCCTTCTGTGGCAGGAGGCTCAGGGACCTGCCCAACCTATGATACAGCTGAACTGCAGATGTGGCTCAGGACTGCATTGTACCAAGAGAAGAACCACAAATTCAGCCCACGTTGAAACACTTTCCAGCCTCAGAAAAACAGTCGCTGCTTTCCAAATCAGCAGATATCCTGAAGTCTGTGGGAAGCCCAGGAGAACACCACAGCCTGGTATTTCTAAAGCGGCCATGGAACTAAATCAGCAGAGGGAAACAGAGGGCATGTCTTGAAGCCAGGCATAAAAACATATTTTGTAGGGCTAATCTTCACATTTTCCTGCACTTCATTCCCTATTTCAGCAGGATCCAAGCCTGTATGTCTTTTCAAACAAGCCACAAATAATTTAGCGTCTTAAATTTGTTTGCCGTTGTAGCGACATTATTTTACAGCACACCAAGAATTTTCTGAGTTTTTTTTAATACTATCACAATACCTCACTTTTAATTACTTGAACAAAAGGGTTTCGAGTCCATCAGAGTGCCTTTCAAGGCCTTCGAAGATATTAACTGATTCCATAACCAATTACCTACATTTCCCTTTACTTATTGCAAATGTGACCTTTTGTTAGAATTTGATTGCAAGTTTCCTGCTGTGAGTATATAACTATCTGTGTGTCTGAGAATGGCTACCCTCCACTCATGTGATGACTGCTGTTAATTTTAATACACTTTGATGGCTAGAGAACAAATAAGTGTCTGTGACACAGAGCAGAGACATTTGAAGGTGGATAAACTACCACTTTAATGAGTAGAAATCAGCAAGTAAAGCGGCCTTCCAGTGACAAACCAGAAGACCTTCAACCTAAGCAAAGTATTTTTCAATCTGGACGGGATTAAAAAACATCCTACTTTCCATAGAGAAGAAATAACAAAACATCCCATAAAAAAGACACAGACTGTAGAAAAGAAGAGTGTATAAATAAATGTTCTAAGAAGATAATCTATTTTTCTCATAAATTAAACTGTGTGGGAGAAAATATTTCAGAGAAACTACTATAGTTATATTTTTATTACCTGTTGATAGTAATTCTCTGAAATACCAAAAAAAACCCCACCATGTTTATAGACCTATTTTTTCCATACTGGCAATGCATTACTCTTGTTTGGATTTTGCTTGGGTTTTTTTTGTTCACTACGAAGACAATCTTCAGGCTAGAATCCTATCTCTGAAGAAAAAGACACTAACAGATTTTTTGGAGAGCAAGGATTAAACAGAGGAGAGCAAGGATTAAAACTAGGAACCTGGAAGGATTTCCTTGCAAGCAAGATTTTAAAAAGTTTCTTACCCTGATTCAGTAATGATCAAGGTGAAACATTCATTCTTTATAAATATTTGAATACTATGAATCCTTAGGAGTGAGCAAAATTAATTAACAATATGTAAAGGAGTACTGGGATATTTAGAAGGGGCAAAAAACCAAAAATATGAAAACTGGATTATTCATTGTAAAGAAAAAATATACAAATTATTTAAAGTAAATGAATAAAAAAAATTGTCTGCTTATGTAAAATGATACTGGAGTAAAGTTTGACTCTTCAAGTTGCATTCTTTTCTTTACTGTTATTTCCCCCAAAAATGCACAATTACACATAGAGGTTCCATTGTGTAAAATCAGGAGACAAACAGAAAAGCCTTGCACCAGGCCCTTTTTTTCTTTCTTTTCTAGTTTTCATTCACAATTTGTGGGTGTATTCTAAACCCTAAGTACTGACGTGCTATCAGTAGTGAAAGAGTTTGCAGAGCACAAGGTCTCTGATTACATGTTAAAGAGGAGAAGCAAGCAGAAAAGATTCTCTGAATATATTCTTTCCTACTTTCAACTCCATTAAATGGTTTCTCAAACTGATGAAATCATCAGTTATTAGCTTACAGAGTAACCTTTTCTATGTTTCCATGTTTGCAATCACTGATTAAAGATTCTTGTTTATTTTCAGAAGAAAACAAAAACAAAGCTTTTATCTTGTTACCCCCAGAAAGAAATCCCAACTTTGCACTGACTCCAGAATCACTTCCCTTGGATTCTAACTCCCTTACTAAATACTCTGCACAATAACGAGAAAAGCTTCAGATTTGTATGAGGACTTAGGGCCCTCTACAGCATTTTACTTTCACAGCCTATAGCTGACTTGTTTTCTGCTATCACTGTTAATTAAATAAGCAGAGGAGGTGCATTGCCTTTGCAAAATACTTCCCATTATAAAAGTTTTTTTCTGTAACAATAATTTGTGTCAATATCTTAACATTTTGGCATGAAATTGCCCATATGGAGTCACTGATCATTTTATCCTAGCTGCTAGAAGAGAGAATTTCTGCAAAGAAGACACAGCTTATTCCAAGGGTCAGATGAATAAAATGACTATGATGCTTATTCAAGCCCCTCCATTCAGTGATGATGTCAGAAGACACTCTCTTGTAGCTCACAGTCTTCTCAGGAGGTAGGAAAAAGCACTTGATTCCCATCATTATTAGCTGATCCTTGATAAGGTAAATTTCAATGAATATTTCAGTGGTCCCACTGGGTCTTGTAGTCTTGCACTGTTGGCACATGCCATCCACAGAGTCATCTAAAATTCAGGGTCCTGCTCCCTTTTTTTGGTTTGGTTTTGTTTGCGGTTTTGATTTTGGTTTTGGTTTTGTTTCTGGCTAGGTCACTGGCAGAAGGTTGCCTTTGTCCCCTTACCTGAGTAGCTCCATAGCTGGTAGGCAGCTGGCCTCCACCACTATTGCCCTTCTACTATTCTAATGTCAAATGTCAAAAACTTGCCATGATGCCATCACCAGCTCACACCAACCTCTTTTATTCTTCCGAACCTCAGGAATGGTTAGCAGCCATCCATAATCTGCCCCTGTTCTCTTGCCAACTTATCAATGAGCTTCCTAAGCCTGCTGCTTAAATTCTGTGTCAGAAAGTATTTTTCCAAGGCATTACTTAATACTCTCTTTCCTTTAGAGCACCAGACTGGAGCCCTCTGTATACCTGGTGCACACGTGTCTGTTTTCCTGAAAAAGAAAGCCAGGTCCCAAAGCAGGACTGGAATGGCAAGAGGGCAGGCAGGGCTTGAGCTGTCAGAGCTGTGCTGATCACAGGACAGCATTTGAGCGTGAGCTCATTGCCAGCTGCTGTCCAGACTTGTCCTTCTCCTGCAGTGCAGCTAGCTGGCACACTGCACAGGATTTTGGGACACAAACTGACAGCTAAGCATTGAAAACGATGCTGAGAAAGACAAGCAAAGCTTGTGCTCTGTGATATCCTCAGACTGGAACAAGCTCATCAGCCCACAGACACAGTCAAAAGAGGTCTGGCCCACAAGCCCAAACGCTTGGGTGGCATTTCCAAGAGGAACTACTGGTAGCAAATAGTTCCACACAACTTCTTAAAAAATCAATGTTGAATCCATGTTTACATTGAATAGAAACAGAGCACTTAGTAGAACATTGTTCACAGAAAGGCTCAGGCAGTCTTGCCTTTTTGTATCAGTGTGACCTGCGATTTTTTCCCCTGATTCTCAGTAAGTATTACTGAAGCAAGCAGGAGGGAGGAAAAGCTTATATTACAATGGATATATTTTTTAATAAAATGTAATTGATATCCAGATATATGTCAGTCAAGGTCATGAAACCTAGAATGTGAAATCCAGTGAGATAGAAAATCTTACCAAATCTGATTATATTAAGGGCAAAGAGCATTTCAAATATAAGACAATCAAGATGAATTAAAAATCAGAACAATACAAGATGCAAAGCTGCATGTCTTTGAAAACAGAAACTGCTTGTTATTGGCATACATTGTATTACACAACATCTTGCAAAATGTCCCTAATCTGTATCTTTCTCCATTAAAAACTTCCTTGTGTTGCTCTTATTATTTTTTCAATGGGAAGTTATAGATACATTTCAGTCTTTTTTTATCTCTTAGAACTGAATTTGCCTTTTTTTTTTTTTTTACTACATCATAACCTTCTAAAATTACTTACAAAAATATGATAAAAACAGTAAGGAAGACACTAATAGCAAATAAAACTACATATTTCCCATATATACCTATTAATATTCAGCCAGTCTTTGCAAATAGTGTCTTGAACGTTGCACTGTAGACTGTGAAGTTAAGCAATTAAAAGGAAAGAGTGATATTTTGTATCACTGAAAAACTGGACCAGCTACTCCATGACAAGGGGGTTCAAAACGATTTTCTTTTGTCCTTCCTTTTGCAAGAACAGAGCCATTTTAGCCACAGTATGGATTGAGATAGATTTTCACATTAGTAGTCACTGGTCATGCTGGTGAAGCAGAATGACAATTCAAATTCAAAGGCTAGAGATACCATATTTGCAAGATGGACCGGATAGGTGGGATTCCATTGCCTGAACATTGTCACCTCAGGCTATCTGAGATGCCATGGGCAGCCACAATATCTGCAGGTGGCTGGCAGGTCTGAGGCAGGACTTCATGGAGGTCTGCTCCCTTGCAAACCAGCAAGTGGAGGCCAGGCAGGCTTAAAATGTTGCCAGAGCCAGCACCAAAGGGGATACTTGGCCCTCTTGTTTCAGCAATTGAATCTACCTTCTCCTCTTGAGTATTCCTTGGCTTGATCTCCTTGTAGGCTGTGAGACTGTAGTTTGCCTTTCACTCCATTCCTACCAGAAAATCAAATTTATCCAAAGATTTCAGAGAAACGGAACCTTGCACCCCAAGATTTTGATTCCCCAGTTTTTCAGCTGAGAAAGGACCAAGAAGACTTAATCTCTGTTTTCTTTCTTCCTCTTTAGGAGTTCATATAAATTATGGAATGCACCGTCTGGGTCCTCACACCTCACTTCTGCCCACCTTGGCATAACATAAAGGAATATATCCTGGAGATGTGAGAGCTTTCTAAAAATTCTCAGTCTCTTTTCAAAGTGAATGCCTAAGACATGTGACTTCTCACAAAAGTAAATAAAAGCTACTGGAATCTTTGCTGTCTTACAGCATCGATCAGTGGTGAGTGCCCTCAGAAGGTGAAAGATCTGCTCTGAGATACCTATTAATGTGGAAACAAGGAGCTCAGGCCAGCTCTCCTACTGGTCTGGAGACTGCCTGCAGCAGAAAACTATTGAAGAATTGCAGGTGCAGCCTATCCAGGCTTGACAGAGCTGCTCCATCTCATGTTAATAATTAAATATTCATTGGAGCATGGACCAGAACCTGACTCTCCCACTTCCCAGGTGATAGCCCTAATTATATGCCTATGTCATCAATCTCTGTCTCTGCTGTAATGAATTGTCATTATTTGTATATACTGGAAGAGTTTTTACAGGAGATAGCTCTCCTCCCTCTTCTCCTCCCCTCTGAATATCTGACAGCCAAGAGATCACAGTACTCCTTCTGGCACAGATGAAGAGGCAGGTTCAAGTCTTCTCTGAATTACACAGAGTAATGAATCTGAGAAGAGGTGCATGGGGAACAGCCACAGTCACTGCAAGGTAATCCTAAAAGACTCTTCCTTTGGCTAAGCCAAGGAAGACTGATTCTGGTAGGAATTCAGCTGAGGTCATTAAGAAGGACCCTGACCAGGCTGGCTGTGGGTATGTGTTTGTGCATGCCCAACAGACACTGAACTAGAGCTTTAACAATCCTGCTGCTTCCTTGAGACTAGAGCTGTGCACCGAAAAGAATTGCATGAATGCTTAAGTCTTTTCACGCATCTAACCCATATTATCTTCAGGATTACCTGCAGAGGTACACACTGCTTCAAATAATTTTCTAATGAAAGACAATATCAATAATCAATAGAGTGGCTCTGTGCTCCTCTCCCTTCAGGTGTCATTACACAGCCCTTGCCACTGACTCGAATAACATAAAGATTTCACATTAAGACTCACACAAAAGATCCTTCAGACTCTATAATCACATATTGCCTCTCCAGGGCATTTCCTACAATGCAATACCATATTTTCATATCCATTACTCACATTCTCTGTAATACTTTCAGCACTAACACTGCTGAAATTACTTGTGCAGGCTTTAAACGGGCTGGTTATACTACACTAAGCAGGTGTTTCCCCAGAGTTTTCCATAGCTAGATGCTTCCTGAAATGCAGTGCAAGACAATTCGTTTATCACAGGTTATGAGCCTGTTAATGCTTACCTTTTCTTTAGGAAAACAAATGAGATTAGAACTGTTAAGCTTAGCACTATTTATAATAGACTCACTAGTTCTGTTCACCCTCTGTGTGTGCAGAATTACTAACTCTACAGTGTAGAAAAGCTTTTTCTATTAAACTTCGGTAAAAAGAGAGCATGGATTTTTGGGTTTTTTTGTTTTTTTTTTTTTTTTTTACATGACAGCTTTAGACATTAACCTCTTTAATACTGTAGCCTCTCTCGTTAGGGTCTGAGTCTTTCCCAAGTCATGATGCAGCAAGGACCAGTGCAGTGCCCACATGACTGGGAGAAGCTTGAGGCCCAAGATGAGCTTTACCCCTTGCACACCTGATCACATGCTGAGGCATGATCCTTCTTCCCCCACCCGACAGTACCCAGGACAAGGCTCCCACTCACCAGCTGCTGCACGGGGTCACAGATCCCCTTCAGTGATCTACATCTGCCTCCTGTGACCAAGAGGCCAAGGAGAAAAGGCAATGCACTGCTGTGGACAGCCAGTGACCCAGTGCTGCTGCAAGGACTTGGCGATGAGGACTCCTGCGCCCTTATCCCTCTCAGTAAACCTGCACCTGTAACCATTGATGGAATTCTATTACAGGTAACACACCCATAGCTAATCCATGCCAATGCCATCTACCTTTGGTCCTTCCCCATTGCATCTATCGTTTGTTTTTAAAGCAATTACTGTGTAAGGCAGCAGCAATTAAAACATCACTTTCTAAAATCCATTCAAAACAGTAATTTTAAAAATGTTCCCATGTAAATCTTTTGCATCCCAATTGTGCTTTTGTTAACAGCCGTTACAACAGTGTCACTTCAGTGAGTTGTTTGGAATTATTCTTAATTTCACCTTAACAGAGTAGCAGGAGAACCAGAGTTTCCAAATCCAGCTTAAACACACTTAAAGGGAGAAAAACACTGAAGGCAAAACTCAGTATTTGCTTTGTTAGTGGCAGCATTCCAACATTATGTCCTCATCCCAGCAAAGTCTTTGTGAAGCCAAAGGGAAATATGCAGCAGGACAGTGTGTATTGATTCACAAGGTCCTGTGGGACCAAGGAGAAAGTTTCACCTGCAGTTGGGTGTGAGGGAAGGAATGGCACATTGCCAGACCTTGGATCACACCGTTTCTACAGTAGGAAAGACAGAAAAAGCAGAGAGAACATCTATTAAGACTCAAGTGTGCTTTATGAAATACAGCTACAAGCAGTATTGATTTTATCTCCTTTCATCTATATAGGAGAAAGAGAACTTTACCTCTGCTTATAATTACTTTAATAATTAAGAAACTAAAAGCCTAGCTGTGATCTCCCATATATAAGAAAACATGATGAAAACATAGGAAGGAAAAGGGAATGGAAAAATGTTGGCTGAGCAATTCGCTTGCCTGCTAAGCAGAACACGCTAGTAGATCTGCCTTATCACATTATTATTATTGTGGTGGCTTGCCATGCCATCTAGCAGGGACTTAGGGAACTACCAGTTCTGGGGAAGAACTGAAAAGGCAACACAAAAGCAAGATGAGGAAAAAGTTCTGAAATATATATTTTTGAAGAGTAAATATAAGCATTTGTCTTTTTCCAATAAAACAACTTCTGAAAGAAGAGTAGTTTCTACAAAAAAGATCTTCTGACTTTAATTCTTTAATACATATTGAGCACTTCCACAAGTTCATTATACATCGTGCATGAAAATATTTTTCTTCTACCTTTAAACTACTCATGTTTGCTCAGGTTTCCTAAGATTAACAATGAAAATCTGCAGCTGACTTTTTATATAACATTGGGGGTTTTTTTACATCATGTGTTTCACCTCTGATGAGCTCATTTTCTTAATCCCCTCTTTGATATTTTTTTCTCATGCTTCTGTGAGTTGAACCCATCATGCTTCTAACCAATTCAGAGACTAAACTCACAGTGGTTTATCCGTATCACTGATGACCCCATACACTACACACCACTGTTTGTCTAATGTAGTTGTACTTTACTACATACTGGCATGCAAAAATGACTTGTTAGATTTCTCTTTTTTTTAAAGGGGTAATATGCCATTTTTTTAGGTTAAAGTAATTTCCCATCCAAGAAATTGCTAATCCCCACCAGATATGCCAAATCAAAATGGTACATTAATGCAAATTTCATTAAGTCAGATTCTTGCTTGAATGCTGTATTCTATACTGCATGGACAAAATCATATTTCTGTTCTCTTTTCAAGCATTTTATGAAACAGGAAATTTGAAAAAAATTTATTTATTCTTAGTATATAGCTACAGCTGTCTATCACTTGGCCACACAGGAAAAGTCTTTCCAAACCTTTACATACACCAATGATATGTTTGCCCCAAACAATTCTTAAAAGGGCATGATAATGTCCCTACTGCTGTCCTTCTACCTCTCACTGAGAGCCCAAGTCTCTGAGAATTTTACAGGCATTGATAACTTTGACATTTCTCCTTCATTTTCCCTCCCTCTTCCTCAGTTTCCACTGTATCTATCTTCCTTCTCTGGCATGAATGCCTTACACTCCACACCTTTTAATCCATATGCCTTTTCTCTAGCAGTTTCCTTTTGCTTTCTCTCTTGTAACACATAGCAGATCCTACCAAAATGTGGTTTTCACCTCCCTGCAAACAGATGCACTTTGACTGCATTCTCCCCATTGGAGCTATCAGTATCACCATCACCACCACAGACAGTTCGGAGACAAAATTTGGACAAGTGAAGATCTGCTGTTGACTTCACCATTGTACTTCCTCCAATCCCCTCATCCAGCAGAATGGAGTGATGGGAATACAGACATAAAATGTGGGTACAAGACTGAACACACTAATCCAGCTCCACCCAGCCCTGATGCTGGCCATGGACCTATTTCTTCTTGGTCTCCCTGTGAACACAGGGGCATCAGTCCCTATGGTGTGCATCAAGTGTAACATTACTCTGTGTCTGTGGTCTCCTGGTTGCCAGATTATCCCATGTGAAAATGTACGCATAGGAATTAAAGATAGGACTCTTGGTTGTGGCAACACTCTCCAAGAGTCAGAGATATGCAAACTTTTTTCCTCTGTTACTGAAGGAACCCTTCTAGACATGATGGAGAACAAGAACCCAATTGTTCAGTCACCTTCGACTCTTTAAGCATACGGGAAATCTTTAACTCCTACTACCCATCTGCCCCAGGATACTCATCTCTCATTGGACTGTATCACCTTCTATCTCTGCTACCTCCTCTCCTGCTGTTACAAGACACATTGTCATTACAGCCAGTATCGTGGTTGGAAATTGGTGTCACGGAGTCTGAGCCTTCACTGACAACACCAGGACTCCCTTTACCAACTGCATTATTCCACTGAAAAAAAATCAGTCTTTTTCTTCTAAATCCTAAAGCACATTTAGAGAAAGTGTTTTTGGTCTAGGGGTCTAGTCCTTCATTAATCCCTTTTAGATTTACTTACTTAGCATCACTAAGCACTTAATCAAAATTTTAACAGAATTATCTACCGTGTTCTTCCTTGCATATATTCTTCCCTCGTCTGTATTATTTTTGATTTACCAATATTGAATTTCTAAACCATTTTACAATTCGGGTAATATGTACCTCGAAATTCTTCTCTGACTCTTAATTGTTACTACCCTCAATAACATTGTATCATATTGTTTTTCACAATAGTTTTTATCTTCTTTCCCAGACATTGGATGCATAATCTGAATGCGATTGCAGATTCAGGATGTATTCTGCCACAAAAATTGACTTCTTATAAACACAGCTTTTCCCTCATCCCCTGGACAGTTATTAGTATGCAAGAAGACCACACAACAAATTCATTAATCCAGAGGCCTGTACTGATGGAACTACCTGGAGTTCCTTTAAAAGATTCTGTGTTTGTTTTTTTGCTGGGACAGAGTCCATTTTCTTCACAGTAGCTAGTATAGGGCTCTGTTGTGGATTTCTGCTGAAAACAGCGTTGATAATATAGAGATTGTTTCATTCCTGCTAAGCAGCGCTTGCACAGGGTCAAGGCATTTCCTGTTTCTCCCACTGCCTCACCAGTGAGGAGGCTGGGGGTGCACAAGGAGTGGGGAGGGGACACAGCTGGGACATAGTGAACCCCAACTCACCCAAGGGATATCCCACAACATATGGTGCCATGTTCCACATACAAAGTGGAGGGAAGAAGGAGGAATGGGGGAGATTTGGAGCAATCATGTTTTGTCTTTTCAAGTCACTGTGACATGTGATGGGGCCCTGTTGGCCTGGGGATGGCCTGGGGATGGCTGAACACCTGCCTGGCCATGGGAAGTGGTGAATGAATGCCTTGTTTTGCTTTCCTGCAGCGCGCAGCTTTTGCTCTTCCTATTAAACTCTCTTTATCTCTACCCATGAGTTCTCTCACTTTTAGTCTTCTGATTCTCTCCCTCACTCTGTTGGAGTGTATGTGTGGCTCCCTACCGGCAGCAAAGCCTCTGCCCCTTCACCACTGGGCAATAAACACCAACAAAAGACAAAAAAAAAAAAATGTTTTCATACTCTCCTGTGGCACTTTGCCAGCTTCTGCACTCCCATGTCTCTTTCTCGACTCTCTCTTTGAGGAGGAGGTCTTTCTGAAAACTTTTCATTTCCAAGCCCACATTTATGCTTGGCAGTGATTTTTAGACTATAACATCAAGAAGTTGATAATGGTTTCTAAACTGGAGTAAAAATATCACCAGAAAATCCATGGAACCCTAGGAAATTCTTGTTTCCAAAGACATTAATCTGTTAAGAGAGCTGACTAGTAGTTTTTAAAAATAAATTTGGTTGCATAGGAAAAGGAGGCAATCCAGAGGGATTTTGACAGACTTGAGAAGTAGGTCACTGAACCTCATGAGGTTAAATGAGGCCATGGGCAGTCTTGCACTTGTGTTGCTGCAATCACAAGTATCAGTACAGGCTGAGTGATGAATGGACTGCAAGTAGAGCTGAAGAGAAGGACTTAAGAGATAGTGGTGGATAAAATTTTATATGAGCCAGCAACGTGCTCTTGCAAACCAGAAAGCCAACTGTGTCCTGAGCTGCATAAAAAGAAGCGTGGCCAGCAGGTTAAGGGAGGTGGTTCTCCCCTTTACTCCACTCTTGTGAAAACCCATCCGGAGTACTGCATCCATTCCTGGGCTCCCCAGTACAAGGAGCCAGTTGGAGCAGGTGCAGAGGAGGGTCAGGAAAATGACTAATGGGCTGGAACACCTGTGCTGTGAAGACAGCCTGAGAGAGTCAGGGTATTCAGCATGGAGAAGAGAAGGATCTGGAGAGACCTTATTGTGACCTCAGAATACTGTAAGGTGGCGTTTAAGGAAAATGGATAGAGAGGCTCTTTTCACCAGAGCCTGTAGAGAAAGACAAGGGCAAATGGTTTCAAACTGACCGAGAGTAGGTTTAGATTAGATATAAGTAAGAAACTTTTTACAATTACTTTGGTTTGACACAATTACTCTAGTTTGCCCAGAGAAGCTGTGAATTCCCCATAACTAGAAGTGTTCAAGGCCAGGTTGGATGGGGCTGGTCTAGTGGAACATCTCCCTGACCTTCGATGGAGGATTGGAACTAGATGATCTTTAAAGATCCCTTTTAATCCAAGCCATTCTATGATTCCATGGCTGGAATCAATAAAATAGCGAACAGGTGAAGAAGAAGGGACACATAATCAACCACATTAAGTTACATGCAAGTGACTGTGTCAGGAGGCTGTTCCTGAAAAGTGAAACACTTAAAAGAGCAATTCAACTGCTGCTCACACAACCAGCTTTCCACCCCTTGATGTTTCTGCTCTGGAGTCTAAATCAGGCAAGATTAATGTGGGAAAAATTGCATATGACCATGCAACTCAGAATCCAAGTGCAGATATAGAAAAGAAAGGAAGCACATGCAGATAGATGATCGAAGGCTCAGTTCTAGATTCTGAGTGTTTCATAAGACTACAACAGGAACATTTTTTTAATATAATTCTTAAAACAAAAAACATAAAATAAATTCTTAAAATTGATTCATTTCTTTGAATCTTGAAAACAACCATCAAAACTTGACAGCATTCTGTAGAACTGTAGCAGCAGAAGCCACTACCCCAAGCTCTGCAACAGTGACATGTCAGCATTTTCAGCACAGAGGCAGCCACTGCAGTTGCAGTTTTGGCTGCTGTAGCAGCAGCTGTTACTCCCTTGGCAGTAGCACAACCTAGGTTCTTCAGATCTTCATCAGCTTTTGACAGACTGGATATCTCTATGAAGGGCAAATGAAAGGGGAATCTTACCACTGTAAAAGACAGAAAATTTTCAGGACAATTAAAATGGCACTACTACAACCCAAGGCATTTCCACATGAAAAATATCCAAACCTATATTTTGCAAACACTGTGGCAATACATAATTTTCAGAGAGGTAATTAAAATCCTCCTTTAAAATGCAAAGAAATAGATATCCTAAAACACAGGATATTTATTGATTCTCCTTTGCACTGTAAAGCATATACAAATCTCTCAGGACCTATCACAACAAGGCAGTCAAGAAATACAAAAACGTAAAACACAACCCTCCAAAAATACATATTTTCCCTATAAAATGTGTGTGGATTGAGGAACTCACTACTGCAATTCTTTGAAGACTCTTAAGGTCTTAGCAAGTTTCAAGGAAGCATATAGAAATAACAAGAGGACCTAGAACTTTAAATACTAGTTTAAAAAAATATATATTAGGTATAAGATAATGATCTTATTATTTGGTTTTTTAACATGGATTTAAGCCATGATTAAGAAAATCTTGTGGGGTGGGGGCACTGATCATCCCTAGAGAGCACCTAAATAGTTTCCAGCTTCAACTACTAATCAAGATTACTTCTATGAAAAGGGCACCGGAAGGGAAATCTGTGAGGTTTCTGCTTTGGGTTTGGCTTTTTGTTTTTCTTTCTTAAGGCTGTGCAAAATGCTCAAGAAGATCAGGTTCCAGGCAGCCTGCCTATTTCAGTAGGCAATACAAAAGGAGTGGAGTTGACATCCACAAGTGGCCACAATGCCGGAGAGGAATGACAGGTCTTTGAACAGTTATGAGTTTTCACACCTGACACTGAAATTCTTTAGCAAGCCTTACGAATTATGTAACTAAGATCAAGAAATACAGATCAGCCTTTCTGTGCACCATTATTTGTTATTGGGGGGATGTGGGGCTGCTGAAAGTGCCTTAACAGTAACTAAGGAATTGCCTGCCAAGAAAATGAAAGCACCTGTCAAATAACTTCCCTGGAAATAAGAAAATAATCCTCCCCCACTTTAAAATTCTACATCACTACAGTGCCACAAACTGGTACTTCCATCTACTTGATCCCATGGTCTGTTTAGGATGTACCTCTTTTGAAGTGCATGTGTAGAAGAGGCCATAACAATACATTATGTTTTATCTCACTTAAACCAAGTAAACTTTCATGGGAGCAGTTATAATGCAAGGTTAGAAAAAATAATGACTTAAAGATGCTTTGAGGATAATAAAACATTGGAAGTATTTTCAAGAAATATTTTATACCTAAGCAGACACGGCAACACTGTATGAAGTTCTTAGTAGGGGCTTTTGATACCAGTACACCAATTACAGAAATCTTCAGTAAACATTCTGTCCTGTGAAAGGATTTACACAGGAAGGGATGATAGGGACACATAATGAAAAATCAATATAAAGCAACAGTATAAACATGTCAAGAGAGTATCAGAAAGCCAGGAAGATAAGACACAAAGCAAGATTTGGTTAAAAACAAATGTTAAAGGCAACAACAAGCAGTTCTACCGCTATACTGAAAAAAATCAGAGAGTAAACGGTTATTTTGGCTCATCTGTAGACTCACAGTTAAGACTTTCTGGTCAAGCTTTTATTATTAAAATAAATTAGTTAATATACCATCTCTTTTAAGAAGAAGGTTAAAAATGCATAGGCTCCAAGAAGACCAGCTTCAAACTAAAATTGCCTTTGTTTTTGTTTTGGTGGGGCTTTTTAAATGTAAATAGGAGGCTTCCTTTAGTATTTGTGAAGATAGTTTGTGCCTTAAGGGAGAGAAGTACAAGAGGAGAGCAGTAGTTTCACAGTCAGGCTCTAAGTCAGGTTTGAAAAGTGCTGCTCTGCCTCCAGCTGCTGCCTCGTACCTCCCCCATTCACCGCTTAAAAGATCATAAAAATGCTAATATATAAGTTCCATTTTGCTTGGCTAATTATAAAACATAAGCTGGAAAAGAGTTGTTTAACAGATACTTGCTATTGTCACCTTATGTATGAGTTGCTTGGATTTACTGGATTCACTTCCTTTTGTCAGATTTGTATTTAATCTGTTTTGTTCTACTTATATCAGAATCTTACAGAGAGGGACTATTAACTGAGATTTCTTTGATCACAGCCCAAGACACCACTACCCTTGAATCTGCCATTTTCTCCATATCTGCACAAAACCACAGCACACTTAAGAAAGGATTTTTTTTCTGGGCAAATTCTATTTACGTAAAATGTTCATTTTGACTGTCCAGTTATCTCCTCTGATAATGAAATTTAAAAGATGTATGGAGATTGAACATAATTATCCTTCTAAGAAGTTCTGAGGCATTTTATTTTTAGAGTTTCCAAGTTCTTCTATTTGTACCTGGATTGAATGGTTTCTAAAATTTCCTCTGTTTAACATATATAGATATTTTCCATATTATGCAAAGAGAATTCAGAAAAAAATTTAGACCAAAGTTGTCTGCCTCTGAATTCCCCTCTTTTCCCACAATACTCACTAGCTCTCATCTTTTCTTCACTACATCTTTCCCTCTCCCATTAAGTCCCACTGCTTCTGATTCTCCTTTGTTTCCGCTTTTATGTCACTTATCAGTGGCTCATGTCAAAACTTAAGTGCTTTTAAGATGGAGCAGATTATAATGAGGTACAGATTATCTGATTTAAAACACTTTTTCTTTGTTGCCGTTGTAAATGCCCACATAAGTATACAGAAGATAACAAGGAGCCATAGATGTACATATAAGATGTATATATCTGTAAGTTTTTCATATACCCAGACACACGTGTTTTTCTTGGCATTTTGTATTCAAAAGTAATAAAGTTGGACAGAAAATATTTCACAGGTGACCTGCTGCCAAGAAGAATTTGAATTATTTTCGGTCATTTTGAGTTATAAGGTCTCAAGATAAAAGAAAAGAACATTAAGAATAAGCCATTAAGTCACTTAACCAAACAGTCCTAAAGGAGTTTCCTGCTAAAGTGAACCACATTTCACTGTCCCTCTACCTGCTGTAATGAATGATACATGAAGCACTTCAGATAGTACCATGGGGTTCAGAGTGATGAGCTGACAGTGTGACTTTCCTTGGCTTCACTGGCAAGCCATCAAAAAGAAGTATTAAATCATTGTGTGTTTCTTTTTCCCCTCCCCAACTTTTTCCAACTGCATAATACATACATGCATATTTTTACTCAAATGGCATGAGGTTCTGTTCACTCACCTTTCATAAGGAAGGAAGTACTGCACCATGTTTGCTTTGTAACTAACTTAAGATTTACCAACAGCTTCAAGAAGGACTAGCAGATCATAGTCACAAACAACTACATAAGCTATTGATGCATAAATCACACCAAAAGAACTGAAACAAAAGATTAAAACCAGCAAAAAATAGGGAATGCCAAAAATGTTCTACATAAATTTGTCAAAACTTACAGAAGATAGGACACTAGGAAGAATCCATATTGTAAGATATAAAGTCCATAAATGTTTGAGTGTTTCAAGAAAAGTTTCAAACTATTGCTATATTTCCACTATTGGGTGAAATTAGAAATAGGTAGGTTGCAGATTACAAAAAGTTGCTCCAAATGATGAAATCTTTGTCAAACAAGGATGTTTCTCATTAGGCAAGGCCTGACACCAAGTAAACTGTTATCCAGAATTACAAGGAAATACAAAAACATGTCTTATCATGCAAATATTTGCAGAGGAGCTGAAAAAAAACCAGATAGAACTGCTTACAGAGTGATTTGAACCACTCAGCTGAGCGCATCCAAGCTCAGTGAAATTTCATACAGTCAAGTACAAGGTCACAGTCAGGAACAGAACAAGCATCCAGAACAAATCTGTAGCTTAAGAGCCACAACGAGTAGGGAGCCAGAGGGCACAGCCAACAACCAAGTCTGCAAGAGTTTCCAGCACTATGCTATCCAAGGTGAATGTGTTCCCTTGAATAAAAAGGGGATTCCCTCCCTGCTATTTTATTTCTGCATGCAGCAGCAATGTTCTTAATGCTAAGTTATTATATTCACTGTAGCTAGTAATATTTTAATGTGTTGAAAAATCACTGAGTGTTGAGTCACAAAAGAAATAAAAACTTGTGCATCTTAGCAAAACAAAGGTTACAGGACACAGTGTATAAAAACCTTCACGGAGGTAAAGTAACACATGCTAATCACTCTTTTAATGGAGCAGGAAACAGCTAGAATGAACAGCAAGATGCTGTCATCAACAGCATCTTTAAATATTAACTTTCTTGCAGCGTTCTGAATGATCACTTGTGTTCCAAGAGGTTAGAGCTGTCAATGGAGGTAACAGTGAAAGCCCCTCAGCCAATTGTTTCCAAAGTTACCCAGTCCTGCAGGTCTAAAGGTCTTTACTGGGAGTATATGCCTAACATCCTTTCCATTTATCGTTGGAATAGAACATATTTCACCATTGTTTAATATAAGTATCAGCTCTTTTCCAATCCATTGGATATAATTTGCTAAATATTTTCTCTCTTTTGAAAATTCCTGGGGTTTGTATCTCTTTAATGTAACCACTATCAAAGATTATTGTTTGGGGTGTTTTGGGTTTAGTTGTTTTTGGGTTTTTGGGTTTTTTACTTTTTTGAGGGAGAGAAGTATTGGGATTTTTGGGGGTTTTTTTAATACGCTTTAAAAATCCTTTTAATTGATCTTAGCATTAATAAAGACAGATGTTTTACTGATAAGTACAAGTTTCCCCAATATTGTCTCAGGCTTCACAAAAAAGTCTGAATCTGATGTCTAATTTATGCTAATTGGCATAAAAATCAGACATTAAATGATTAATGAGTAAACACTTTATTTCATGGCTATTCTTGAGGAAGATGCTATTACCCAACACAGGAGATGCTGAGTGCTAGCTACTTCCTCAAAGCCATGGAAAATGTGAGAAGCCACTGGAATCCAGAGTAGCATATAAGTGGGTAAGCAAAGCTTAGAAAAGTACAAGTCTCTTCAATCCAGAATCTGGTACAGCATCAAGAGCACCACAAAAGCAATACTGACAAAAATAAAATTACAATAACCTTTGGAATCTGGGACTTCAGTTTGAATGGAAACAATCCTTTTACATTTTCATCCCACAAGGCAGTGCAGATATCGCATATGTTCTCTTAAATGACAAAGTGAGAACAGATCTGAAGTCCTCTAATTGTCCATGTCCTGAAGCACTGACTTTTTTTTTATTTTAGTTTGTCTGGCTTTTTTAGTCACTGAGCAGATGATGACAATTCTTCATCATGATTAATATCAGGATTTGAGGTTTGGTCTTTTTCCATATTGCTACAAAGCCAAATATTACTTTGCAACAGCAAAGTTCAAGTCCCTATCACTCAGACCACTAGAATATTTTTCGTGGGAAAACAAAGTTCAAGTCGTCTCTGAATCTTATTCAGAACAAGGTCTGGAAGGCATTTTTAACAGCACCACTCTTCAATGGAACCACTATCTCTGGCCTGATATATATTTCATTTCAAAGATTGAGAATGGACCACTGCAAGGATATAATTACCTTGGAACACAGTCCATAATGGCTTTCAGATTCCAGCCTTGTTTCAATTAATACACATTTTGGAAAATACCAACCTTAAAAATAGAGTAAGGAATGCTTCAGAATTTACTGCAATGCTTGGTAAATCCCACACTGTGAAGCCTCCTTTCCCCTGGTCTGAATCTGCTTGTCTGTGGCTTCCAGCCACTAGAGCTCATCATTTTTAGCCAGACTAAAGATCCCATTATCAAGGTTTTGTTCCCTGCATTTGTACTGGTAGACCCTGATCAAGTCATCCCTTTAACCTCATTTATGGGGGAAATACAAAGACAAAGCCTGTTAGATCCTTCACTACACAATACATTTTCTACCCTTTTAATTAGTGCCATGGCTTTCTCTGAACTTTCTCTAATTTAGCCATATTAATTAATGAACCACAGACTTCAAACTGGACTCAGTATTCAAGTAACAAATGCACTCATGTAAAATTCAGAAAGATATGCCTGCTGAACACATCTCTATTTATTCCTCTGAAGTTCATAAAAGTTATTTAAGACACAGAATTGGGCTGGAAATTCATAGCATCTGATGATCAACAAACTCCCCCAGTCAAACACAGTAGTCAGTATTTCCTGTAACCTAAAGTTATTAGGGCTTCCACTCATACAGAATAAATTGCAAATCAGGCTGTTACAATTATCACTTCACAGAAGTACATTTTTTACAACAAATACAGACAGCATTTCATTTTCCCTGTACCATTCATTCCACTGAAACATATTCAGCTTTGTGCCAGCCTTGGCTGTGTAGGTGGCAACGAACACAATCACTGCTGAATCCTCTCTCCCTTACTTAACAATGCTTCAACCTTTCAATACTCAGCAAACCATCAGCAGCTATTACATGGGTTTTTAGGACACTCCTAAGAAGCTAAGTGCCATAGGACTGAGAAAGGATGCCATGAGGAGCCCAAGTAGAATTCATCCTTTCAGCAAGGAATCTCATTTTACACTGACAGTGTCACACCTAAGAATTATCTACCCTTTAACGCATGTAAAAGATATGAAGTGTTGCTGGCTAATTACACAAGACTTCCTTATCTGAATCAAAATATGGACTACTAACTCTGATCTTCAAAGAAATCAGAGGATATTACATTAACACTTTTAGCTTTATCAACCACTTTTTCTAATTTCATCAAAAATACATCATGCTAACTTGACATGGTCTGGCTTTCCTATAACTCATGTTGATTGGCACTAATTATACAACATTTTTAATTCATTATTAATTAGGTCCCTTATTATTCTGCCCAGAAGTGATGTCAAACTGACAGACATGTAATTATCCAGGTCATGCCTTTTAGCCTCTTTGAATGTTGGCACATTAGCCATTTTTGTGCTCTTTCTCCAGTATTTCAAAGCTTATTAAAAAAATCAGCATTAATGATCCAGGAAGCTCATTGGACAGCCCTGTTGAAACTCATTATCTGAGCATGCCAATTTAAAAATGGCTAAATTTAACCGCTACTAAAGAGCAACCCCTTGAGTGCCTATTACTGGAAATTATTGCATTGACTTCCTATTATACAATTACATAATATAACACATAGATCTTTTAATTTGCCTATCTTTTTACACCACTTTACAATTTCACATCATCTCTCACATTAGACCAATGCATCTGCTTGATTCTAAAGTCATTCAGTGCTTCATATCAGCCTTAGCTCTGCTTACTATCAGTCTTCTGTTTTCATTTTCCTTCAGCCATTTACAATGTGTGTATTACTTAACTTTACAGCTCTAATAGCTGTCCACTGAACATGGGGATAGGCTTTTAACCCATGTGGCCTCCTTTAGTACTGGCTCTAAGCCAACAAGTATTGCCTCTCTGAACAATGCATACCACTACCAGGGAACACACTAAACAATACCAGCAATGCGGTATTACAAAAGCAAACATTTCTGTTGCTATCACAGCATGCTGTATTTTGTCTGACACTTGCAAGAGCATTAAATAAAAAGGGCAATATTAATGGCAGGTCAGACAGTAAGAAATTTAGGGATACTGTTTGCTGATTTGGAGAAGCCTTTTACAAGGGCAACTTCCAGAGCAGTCAGATGCCATATGACTGAAGTTTTAGAAAAAGTCCCTTTGCATATTGTGCCACAGTCATAGTAATGATCTGTACTCTTGTAAACAGAACTTGCCTTGTAAATACATTTTAGTTAATTCTTAGAGGACAGAGAGCTATCAAGTAATGTGGGGAAAAGGATGGATGGTCCTTATTCATTTTGGAAGTTTAAATACATAGCAATTTTCACCAACCTTAATATATGCAACAGTAAAGGGGGAAAAAGCCTATCTGGTTTTACTAGGTAAAGGCAAGATAAAGTTGTGACCATTATCATGTGATCGTATTTCACATTTCCATAGTGACAGAGTATAAACTATGGTTTGTACTCTGCTAATCAGAGTAAGAGACTATAGTTCCAGCCTGGGATGAATTATCTATGAGGAACAGAATAGTGACTGATAGAATTTAAGTCTGAAAGTTTTCCATACTGCTTTTGAGTCAGAACTTGTGGCCTGAGAACTGTAAAGCTGCTTTGCTACTTACCTGGTTTAGTCTCCCTTTACTCTGATACTGATGTGTTTTAATCTATCTTCAGAGATCCATTTCCACATGCATCTGCTTGTGGCATCCAGTAAAGTAAAATTTCTTGCTTTTCCCCACTTCTTCTTCCTGTAAATCAAGGTTGGCCTTTCCACGGACATGTGGATGGCGTAGTTCAAAGTGCAAGACTTCACATAAACAGTCATTCCCAAGCAGATACATGAACCCAGCACACAGGAAACAGTAAGAAGCAAAGTCTAAAGTCTTCCTGTGGAGATCACTGGAGCGAAGTAGAGGCCTTCGTTTCACTGGTGTCAACAGCTTCACACAGCACAAGTACTTTAGGGAGAACATCCAAGAACAGCATTCCATAGCTCAGACCAGTGGGATGGGATTTGTCTGGGTCCTCAGCAGATGCGGTGCCAATTTAAACATTGTTAATTTATCATGAGCAGCAGTGATCCAAGCAGATATATTATTCATTAGAACATCAAAAGTCCAAGGAAGAGGACCGCATACAATTATTTGTTTCAGGTCTCTTTGCAGAGATGATTGCACCACGAGAGAACTCTGCCAGCCAAGACACCCTACAAACTGGTAGAGAGCCAGACTAAAATGCAACCAGATTTATGCTTCAAGACAGACACTGCTAGTTCAAGCATGAGACTTATCAGAAGACCATTCATAACATCACATTTATGCTCAGCTGACAGATAATTTGCATAAGGTCAGATTGCAAATTACTCGGTTTCATGGAAGGATCTTTTGCCATCTTTGTACATGCTCAGGTGCCCCTCAAAACACACCATATGTTAACTTGGCCACTGCACTAGCATTACAAAATTACAACCTTCATAACAGACCCTGGTCTTATAGAAAGTCAGTACTCATTAAACTCCCCTGCACAACAATGTGTAACTCTAATTAGTACTTCCTAAATCTAGGTCATTACAAAAAAATAAATTGAAGGCCAGATGATCACTGAAACCAGCAGCAATGGCAAGGAGAAAAAGCAAGGAAAGGAGGAACAAGGGGAAGAGACAGAAAAAGAGATAAAGCTTTTATAGGTGCCGTGAATGAAAAAAGAGGAGGGGTGTCCATGCAATTACTCACATGCAGTACAGCCTCTTTAACTTCTACAGACAGAATCATTCACACCTTGCTTAAAGCCTGAGCTGATTCAACTTCATCTATAAAATGACACATGCAAGTTAAGCAGCTTTAGGCCCACATGATTTGGTTCAATTTGATACAACCACGTCAATCTAACATGAACAGCACGTTTAGAATCCTACCCTGTTAAACTTTAGACAAGCAGCAATTATTCCCTGAGACCATGTTCTATCACCAGCACTTAAAAAAAAGGTAATTTACTGACAACATAGTAAAATGCTTTCTGGAGCAAAGACTAAACCAAACTCAGACCCTTCTGCTCCAGACAGAGGTTCTGTTTGAAAGTCATGCTCACATGATGGAATGCTACCTAAGTGAAATTAACCAAGTAGGTAGATATGTCCCACAACCAGCCTCACAGAGCCTGGGTGGTGTTACACATAGCTGGATGCTCTGTGTCAGATTACCTGCACTGAAGGAGCAGAAGCTGCCACCTGTAATGGAGCAAAGTCTGCTTTGAATCTGACAAGACCCAGCTCCTACAGAGGTTTCATATGGTGTGAATCACAAGCAGAACCAGACACACTCTCACCCTCTCAAATGAAAGGCAAATGTTTATGTCCTCACCTTTCACATGTGCCAGCTTAAGCAGTTCTCCAGCTCACACTGGTGGCTTCTTTTAAACAAGTAGCAACAGCAGATACTTAATTCTGGGCTGACAATCTTGCTTTTAGAAGTGAGTGTTGTAACGCTGAGTATGGTAGTATCTTTGCACTTCCATTTGTGACTCTAGCTTTAGATACTTGGCCATGAACCAATTAAGAGTGTCACACAGCGACAAAAGACAAACACCTAGGATAATTAATCACCCAATAAACACTTACAGCCCATTCAGTGTTGAAAAGAATACACATCTAGCCAGTACAAACCAAACCTATCTACAGCCAAACACCACTTCCAAGCCTGCAAGAAGTCTGCCAAACATGAAAACCAAATTAAGTACAAAGCAGATACTGTAATACCATTCAGCTCTCAAATACTTGACAAGCTGGGTTTTAAAAGTATACAGACTGGACTTTCCATAGTTAAGATAAACACAAATCTTGGCTTTCTAAATATATTGTTTATTTATAGTTGAACGTTAACATCTGAACAGAAATCTGCAAGCACGTAGGGATAATCTTTCAGTGATGTTTCTGTTTAAACTGAAGTCCACAGTAGCCACATGTTCCAGTCTTTGTCTCTTTGTCCTGCAAAAATATAAAAATACAACAGCTGCTAGTTTCACTTTGTAAAACTTCTAGAAATTATAATTTTTCTCTTATTTATTTGTGCCATCTTAAAACTGATCAATATAGCCAAAGTACAGAGTTTAATCTTATTTGAAACACTGGAGGCAAAAATGATGATATGAAGTTCATATGAAGCTTTATTTCTGTATCCTATGCAGATTCCCTTATGCCAGACTTTCAACTACCAGGCCTAATTTCAACAATATAATTTTAAAGTCAAGCCAAGTGATAGCTCTTCAGCAAAACAAGATCCTCTTACTGAACTGGCTATCTTAAGTCAGTTTGGTCATAATTGTTCCAATGTTCTGAAAAGACCATTTCACAATCATTTTAATACAGAACAGGAGTTGGCATTTCCTAGACAGAAATCATGGTCAGTAACAGAGTTAGTTGTAGGAAGGAAGAAATTTCAGTAGGAATCCATGAGAAATGCTGAAAGAAAGTGTTTTGGAGAAAAGGAGCAATCACTGCTGTATAAAATTTCATTATCTTCTCCAAAAGATACATATATTTTTTAGAATTTTGAATAATGACCGCCTGCAAGCTGCTGCTGCAGTCCTTCCGAACATGACAAAACACAATATAGCTAAATACTCAGGGATCTTCTGTTATTTAGCAACCTAACTACTTGCAGCCATGAAACAAAGTTAAACTCATCGTTCCCTTCAATACAGGATTAGAATTGAAAAACCCAAGCTTCCCTCCGTTCCCAAAAGCCTGGATTTCAGGTGTTAGGACTAGAAAAAAGAAGATAATCTAACACCATTCAGTTTGCAGACTTTACTTTTCAAGAACTAAATCACAGACAAATTGAAATTTGATTGTGAACACAAAAAAGGTCTCAAAATACACAAAATATAAAGCATTCTTCAAAAGCGTGGCACAGGTCAAACACATGAACATAAAGATCAGGAGTGTGCTACAGAAGCTAAGGTTGAAGAACACAAGCTTCCTTCCTAAGGGTTACAAATCAGAACCTCCAAACACTTGACTTTAAAAAATGTAAAATGAATTCAAAATAGAAACGCCTACAGTTAGGAGTCACAACAACACCGATATTAAAGGATACCAGCTCTTCTCCATCATTGTTTCAAGCATCAGGAAATGTCAAAGTTTAGGTGATTTAAGACATCTGCAATCAGGGTCTACCTGAGACCAGTACCTAAGCAACAGTTGGATCAACTAAGGTCATAGGACATTGGCCTCAATATTTTTACTCTGTATAACAAGAATACACTGGAAACTAATACACTGTCAACAGGAGGACAAGATAAAATTTATTCTTCATTCTCTGGCCATGACTGAAATACTCAGTCTTCAGAACTACCAAGACTCCCAAAGACTGGAAGAGGGGTTGGTTTGTTTGGTATTCCTTCCTTTTTTGTCCTTTGAACTTGCAAGATTGAAAATAAACTGCATATTCCTAAGAATACTGCAAATGTATTGTCGAACTACATGGTGGCATTTGAATAGAGTAAGAGCCTCAAAATGCAGCAAGGACGTTAATTTTTGCTCTCAGTGTTTGTTCTTACTACTTCACCTGATTTCTTTAAAAAATATGCTGTCCTACCAAACAAATCAAAATTTCAAAAAGGAATTTCTATAACTTGAAATGGAAGCCCTCTAATTCTTCCGATTTATATTAGGCACTAAATAAAATGAGCACCTCAGATGGTTACTCCTTTTATTCTGTTAAACTAACATTCCAAAAAGTAGGTAATCTTACAAAAAAAAGAATGTACAGACAAAACATGCTATATGCAGAATAATGACATTACCAAGTTTATGTATACTTTAGGATGTCCCAAAGCTCCACCACCACCATCGCATGATATCACTCTGCTTTCAACTTGACTCACAGGCTGCTCTGCTATCAAATCAATTGCAAAATTCTTGTTCACCTGTAAGAAAAAGAGGGAAACCTTCAGATACTAACCTCACTCAAACAGAAAGCAACTGCTATTAGCTGCCTCCCCAGGCAGGTCCACTACAGCCATTTGGAGAAGTTCCCACTTAGGTTTCCTCCCAACTCTTCCACCAACCTTTAGGCTGTGCTATTAGCCAGAACAGTGAACTATACAATAAACTCTGCAAAAGTAATCCCTTTCCCCCGTATGTAGGCCACATCAGGTTTCAGCAGATTCAGCAGAGAAGTGAGCAGGAGCAAGCAGACAAGAACAGAAGATATTTTACCTACACTGTATTTTGCTTTAGTGACTACATGATAAAATTGCAGAAGAATCTCTTCTGATAAACTCAAAAATAATAGTGAGACAAGTAAGGTCAGGCATGAGATAAAACAACTGTTGGTAATTTAGAACCTCTAGCCATATACCTTACTCTATCACTGCACAGGAATCTCATGAAAACATGAACACAGTGCACAACAACAGTCAGAAAGACAAATTGTTTACCATCAGAAAAAACGAAAAACCTCTAAATGTCACTGTTCTACTCTGTAAATCCATCATACACACTTCCTGAATATGCACATCACTGACAAGTAGGGCTTCTTCCTAGAGCACACCAGCATGGTCTGGCAAACGTATCCATGTCTGGACAGGCTGGTGACACAGCAGCTTGTCCCTCCGCAGGACCTACAGCACTCCAATACTCTCCAAGCCTGCAGTGAGCAGACAACCAACTACCTCTACAACTTAGGAAAAAGTACTCCAGGAGGAGACACCTTTTTCAAAGGCCATGTTATACATGCATGAATATCAAATAATATGGACACCTAAAGGAGGCACTATCTACTGCTCTGTGTATAAAGTTCATAAACATGGTGGTATCGGAATAAAGATGAGATTCTTGGAAAAAAGACAGCTACGCATCCATAAATCCCTAGGAACTACAATGGTATTTTTATATAATCCTAGTACATAATAATTTAGCTTCTTTCACCAAGCCTCCCATTAAGTCTCCCCAAAATTTGCATTTATTGGTACAATAATGGAAAAGCCAGTTTTGCCAACTAACTATTTGTCCTTACCAAAAGAAGATGATAGCTAAAAAAAGTTAACAAAAAATTAAGTTTTGGTATTGAAAGAAATTGGCAACATCAAGAATCCCACTCTCTGGGGCCTGTGTCAACAAATCATGTAATTTTTGCTGAACTGCAAGGACTTTCACTGCTGCTTTTAGTAACACTCTAAACTGTGCATCCTTCATTTTGTGCTAAGGGAGGAGGGAGATAGAACCGCATTACACCTTTGCTTCAAGATTAGAAGCAATAATTCCACTCATCCCAATATTTCTTAACCACAAAAGGTACTTGTGGGGAGAGAGGAAAGCAAAAACCTCTCATCCACTAAGACTTGCCTGTGGTTCAGCCTACTAAACAAGAGGTAGCCCAGGAATTCACAGGGAAAACACAGCACAAAGAGAAAAAAAAAAAAGTGGTTGCAGTTACAATAACTAAAGCACAGCACTACTTAGCAGGAAGGGGTTGATTCCCTCAGCACATCCAGGTGTGTCTTGCCCTATGCATAAATCAATGGGCAATTTTTTTCCGGCTACAGCGCCAGTTTGACAATTTCATTTCTGCTTCTTCCCACCTATCCGCCTGTGCTAGTACATGGTCTGGGAGACCAAAGCGATAAAATGAAACCTGGATTTGATCCAAGTACAAAGATCTAGACGGAAGGCAGGAGAGAATATTTAAAACAGACCAGCACTGAGGTCAGTTCTCACACCTCCAGCTGCTGCACCAGCCCAATAGAAAGGGTAGCACTGAAGTGGGAATGGCAGCGTTGAAACAAGTCCTGCTCTACCTTAGGAATTATAGAAGGCTAGGATGACCTCGTTGGACAGCAGCAGATGCAGTTTAGCAGCTGCCACGCTCAGTTTTCTCAGAGCTTCTCACTGTAGGCCCTTGCCAGAGAGCACTAATCCTCGTTCTCCACAGACAACAATAATTTTAGGTAGAACACAGGGATCTGATTAATGACTAGGCTGGCATAACCAAGGGGACAACAACCACATACTCTAGTCTGTGCCCTAGGGCCTGGGCACCTTAAGCACACAGGCCCAGACACCCTGACTGGGGGAGAGTCCAGAGGCTGCATCCCCAGACAGAAAAGCTGTGGCTGGACTGGGCAGATCCCAAGCCAGACTCAACCACTTGGACCATACCGAAGGCAAACGGAAGAAGAAACCAAGAAAGAACAGTCACCAGGACAGCTTTTGCATCAGAAACAAGACAGCATTCAGACTACAGACACGGCTGTCAACCCTAATACTGGCAGCTGAAACACACTGTGGGATAACGGCAAAGCCCTTAGAGAGAGATCCTGTTAATAGGCACAGATCATTTTAAGCATTTAACATGTAAATTCTGTCCCAATTTCACTATTGAAACTTAGCATTAAACCTTGCTCAGCAGACTCAAAGCTTTGCTTTTGCCAGAGAAGGAAGAACTGGGCTGAACTGAAACCTTAGGTGTTCCACACCACATAGAGTCTGAAATTACCTGATGGCAAAGGCACCTTAGAGGGACCACCGCCCTGTGGAGAATTAAGTTTATGGAGCATTTCCTACAAATTAACAGAAGTAGCAGAGAAGCAGGCAATACACTTGGGAGAGACCTACTTTGCCAACTATACTCCCTGAAGTAAGCTAAGTCAGCATTTTAAGTGACATTTTCATTTAATTATTTCACATGTAGAACCCCCATTTTTGCCACACAGCATGAGTTAAATTGTATCCATCACACAGCGAGGTAAACTCTATGAAAACTCAGAACTTAGTATAATTAGTTCAGTTAATTTAGGAAGAGAATAATTACAATGCAGCTACATTAAAAATCTACCACACCTTATACTTATATAGCCTCTGCTGTACATAAACACTTAAAGCATTAACAATAAGGCACTATTCACAGGCTCAGGCACTGAGGAATACAATTTAACTGAAATAACTCGTTTCTCCCCCAAAGGCCAGCAGATCCCTCACGGAGCTGTCCTGCTTGATCATTAGAGAAGCCTCAGTGCTAAAGGACTTATCAATAAGAGCGGACATGAAATTTTAAGCAGCAGCAACAGGGCCACCTTTACAGTACTGCATTTGGATGATGCTGGTATTACTACACCTTGCATTTGAGGCTTCATTATTTCAGAATACATTTTACTTTTGTTACATCACTCTTTCAGTAAATGCTTCTCAGGCTCATTGAAAACTCAGTTTGGATAAAGATCAGAATTTTAACTACACAGAAGCAAATTAAGCTTCAAAACACATACGTAAACAGACAGATAAACAGATGAACAATTCAGAGTATTTAATTATGTAATTTTTCCGAACATAAATGCACTAAAAACACACTAGCAGTTTCTTAAAACACGTTTAAAACAAAAACTGTTCCAAGTTTAAGATGTTCAAATGCCTACAACTCTAACACCCTAAATGTAAACACTTAACAGATGTAGAGCAAGTCTTGAGTTTTCCAAGTTTTTCAAAAGCAAGGAGGTAAGACAGAAGCTACTATAACTTGCCTTAAAAAAAAGTTTGCACCATAGTGTAAAAAAAAAACCCCAAAACTACTAAAACCCAAAATCCAAACCAGTTTGGTTTTGGTCGGGTTTTTGGTTTTGCTTTTTTCCATTAGTTGGTTGGTTTTGGTTGTGGGATTTGGGTTTAGTTGGTTTCTTCGTTGTTGGGGTTTTTTTGGGCTTTTTTAATTTGGGGGGTTTTTTTATGACAATGAGGTTGAGGACACTTCTATTAGGTACAAAGAAAAAAACCCATAAACTACCCCCTTCCCCATGAGAAAAAGTAGCATGAGTTACCTCCTTCTGTCGTCCAACAAATCTAACTCTTCTATAATCCTTCTCGTCATATACCTAGAGTGTAAAATAAACCCGATCTTAATTAAATAGAAACAACTACAAGCACAAAATACAAAGACTTAGGAAATAAATAGCTTAAACTGTTTACTTAGTTTCAAGTATTATCAGCTTACAAGCATGTAGTATACAGAAAAAATAAGCTTCCATTAGCTTCTCACACAAGGAAATAAACTCCACATCGGAAAGTAGAAAAGGAAACTGGAGATGTGGAGAGTGGTATGAAAGCCTGTAAACAGAAGCCTTAGGCTCTGATCACAGACGTGAGCATAGATGTATTACTTTTAATGCCATTCATTGATCTCACACTGGTACCTGGCAGGTGAACTAAACTGGGAAATTCAGGTTTTTTATTTATTTCAGTTCAGCTACGTAACCACAGTGCGAGCTTTACGTTAGCTCCACCAGCCATTCTCTCACATCTCCTCAAGGCACCACTCGAGCCCCCCTCGCTCGCACGCTCAGCTTCTCCATTGGGAAAGAGGTAACAATGAGCTACAAGGCGCTGACACAAGGGTGCCTCCACCTGTCAAGTCCTCGGCTTGGTCACAGACCGGATTTAGAGCAGAACGCTCGATAATGGCCAATGATTAACAGAGTTTTTTGGGCTTTTTTTTCCGAAACCGTGCGTACCTCCTGCGTGCGGATCACCGAAGAGCATGAATTTTCACAGTGCGCACTGAACGGAAAATCACTGAATAAATTAGGTTGGAGAAGACCTCTGAGATCATCAAATCCAACCAGTGACCGAACACCACCATGACAAGTAGACCAGGGCACTAAGTGCCACATCCAGCCATTTCCTGAACACCTGCAGGGAAGGCGACTCCACCACCTGCCTGGGCAGCCCATTCCAATGTCTAACCACCCTTTCTGTGAACAAATTCCTCCTGACGTGCAGCCTAAGCCTCCCGTTTACGTCACACCAAACCAGCGCGCTGCTCGCGGCCCCGGCGGGATTTCCCTCAGGTGCCGGCGGGACGCGCCCACCGCCCTCCCCGGGCAGCGGAGAGGCGGCAGCAGCGGGCCCCGCGCGCTCACCTGCCCCGTGTGCGTCACCAGCTCGCCGGTGCCGGAGGCCCGCACACCGTAGGGCCGGGCGGCAGTGGCGGTGGCGGCGGCAGGCAGTCCCGGGCGGGGCAGCAGCGGGCGGCTCCGC